>JBBPDI010066373.1:0-18861 GCA_037974545.1 Cucumis variabilis
AAACCGACATTGTTGGCCTCTTTAATGTCGGTTTTAAGGCCAACCGACACTAAAGATCTTCAATAACACCATAAAAATGTCGGTTTTAAAATGACATCAAAGGCCTTTAATGTCATTTTTAAACAGATATTAATGAGACCTTTAATGTCGTTTTTAAACCAACATCAAATAAAAAATAACATTAAAGGGTTTTAATAACGCTAGCATAGATGTCGGTTTTGAACCGACACTAAAGGCCATTAATGTCAGTTTTAAACCGACATTAAAGGGCAAATTTGTTGTAGTGCGTGTATTGATATCTAATGTTACTGTCTTTTTATATGTACTTTTCTACTAATAAAAATACGTGTAAGATTTATCATATGAATGTAAAAGAAGCAAAAGAAAAGCAAGTTATAGAAGTATTCAAGTCCTTATTTCTCCTAAGTTGTGTCAATATAAAAGAACATTAATCTTCTTCACATCTCTTGATTTGTATTAAAATCTTTTGTATTTGTTCATTCAATCAAAATAACAACTCCTATGTTACCTCCTCTTGCTAAAATAAGAAGCAAAGCTTCAAAAGTATGAATTTAGAGAGTTGAGTAATAAGAGGCGATAAGAGTTACAGTTGAAGAGAGAAATAAATTCATAAAGTATCTATGATTTTCCACTCAACGACATATCAGAAGTAAATAAATAAATTATTATTCTTTAACAGAATAAAAGGAGTCAAAATTCTTTGACAATTTTAGTCACTACTGATTTTGATAATAAGATTTACTAGGGAGAATGAACAAGGATGTTTTGAGTATTAAGCTTGTCGCATCTTCAACGTAGAAGTATTTTCATAGCAAGAAGTACGCAATGAGAGTAAAACTTGAATAATGAATAAAACTTGATCACATTTTGAGAAGTTTAGAAACACAAGGAGGAAAGAGAGTCTTCGAGTAGGAATTGTGCTTGGAGATAAGCATGATATGGAGTAATGCTTGAGGACAAGCATTATTCTAAATTTGAGGTGTGATAACTTGTATATATACAAATTATTATAGCCTCTTTTATTTGAGGCCAGAATAGGGAAGAGGTACATCAAAATGCATAGTTTATATTGAAAATGCATAACTATTTAGAAATAGATCTTACATAAGCTTTCACGCTTGTTTTACCATAATTACATTGTCTTAATGCAGAATTAATAAGAAGAAGTAAACTAGTGAATCACAAGGAAACTCGAACTTACGCTACGTGATAAGGTTTTGGTTGACAATTAACACTAGTAGGCGAGAAGATCGAATCACAAAGGAAAAGCAGTTCACTAAGGGACAAGAATAGTAGTTGGAGATGATGTGACTCACGACAGACACCTTTCGGAGTGCGGCGCTGACATGCTTAGAAGAATAGAAATTTCTTGTTGAAAGTTATCTATAAAAAAACTCCTTCTTCACGAAAGAGAGGGGAGCCTAAATGGGCCAACGAAAAAGGCCTGAGTGGGAAAAATAGAACAGTTGAAAAAGAGAAGAGCAGAAAGCCTTTGGATCAGATGTAAAAGTGAGAGCGTAGCCTCTGAGCAAAGAGAAACTCATATTCCATTTGTTCCCTAACTTGTAATATTCTCAATTTGCTTTGTCTTTCATTTTTTGCATTTTTTTGTAATACATGTTGTTCATAATGTCCAATGGCCAAAGGCCTACATTCTTTAATATATTGCATGTTTATACATTTTCAATCCAATGTATTAAAAGTTAAGTTTGTGGCACGTTTTTTATAAGAAGTTCCGCTTATAATTCTTGTCGTGTTATTTGAGCTATATTCATCGCTTGGCCAACGTATATCACCAACTACCCGAGAAGCAAGTAGCAAGGATAAGGGTAACACGTATAAGGAAAAGTTTGGCAACAAACTCCTCCTTAGCGAGATGACTTCTGTCATTTGTATCCTGAAAGGTGAACAAGTGTGGACATAAGGCGTCGTGAGGTTGTTGTCCTTAAAAGTGAAGTCTTACAAGTATTAAAAGTGAACATTTCTAGACATAGCTTGCCTTAGCGTGGCATTTAAAGACTTTAAGAGAAGGTCGCCTTAATCATGAGCTGGTGAAGCAAGTATTGTTACATCGAGGCTCACGCATTGCTTAATCGTCTAATAATGCGTAAACCTTTTTTGAACCCCTTCTCTTATACAAGTTAGTTCATACTATCGTTCGTAATCATCTTCTTCCTCTTTTACAAACTCTTTAGGCGTAGAAATTTGGTTTGAGTTATTATTTCATTCTTTATATTATTTACTTAATTCTTCTACACCGCCTGATTGATAAGTAAGTTCTAAAACTATGCTTTGATATGAATTCCGTGTGTTCGACTCTAGATCACTCTGATAAACCTATTGCTTTGCTTATACTTGAGCATGTAGTAGAAAAACTTGTACTCAATGAGGGCTTAGTGGTTATACAATAAAAAGGTACATAGATAGTATTTCACATATCATGATCACTGTATGTGAAATACTGACTATGTACCTCTTTTAAAGAAGAATCTTCCAGAAACATTTGTTGAACCAGATATGTTTTCACTCCAAGAAATAGAGACATATCTAGTGCAATGCTTGATTTAGGTGCATCCATTAATTTCATGCCTTTTAGCATTTTCAAAGACTTAAACTAAATGGACTAAAAAAGACTAGTATTCGCATTCAATTAGCCAACCGGTATTTCATTTCACCAGTAAGGGTTGTAGATGATGTCCTAGTCAAGGTAAGAACAGTGAATATGCACGTACCTCACCTACCATACTTTTAGGAAGACCATTCTTGAAAACTGTTATGGCCTTAATAATGTGGACAAAGGTCTACTTAGTATCGAGTTTGACAGTGATGTAATGTCTTTCAACATTTTTTATGATTTAAAGTCTTTTAATGATCATGTGTCATTGTGTGCACTTAATACATTAGAATCATTTGAGTCATTAGAGACACTAGTAGAGCATGATAAATTTAATGAGCTTATTGATGAAGCAACTTTAGAATATGTTGATAACAAATTTCCCAAGAACAATCCTAGTGATGATGATCTCTTTATCTTCCCTGACCTTGTTGCTAGTGTAAATGATGATCATGTCTTAGTTGATAATCTTGCAACAAATGCACAACATGCTTTAGATAATGATTTTGCATCCAGAATAAGCATGATCTAGGAATAAATATTAGCAATGATGATGATCATACTTTGAAAGGCATTGACATTGAAAGTGATCGTGACAAAAACACCCACATAAAATTTATGAAAAAAAGAATGATTTAGAAAAGTAGAAAATGGTTCTTAATTATGATATTTCTTTACATAAAGGATGTGAGAATTCCATTACTAATGAGCTTACTTTGCCTTTGCAAGGAAATGAGATAGAACTAAAGGTTTTCCCTTTTCACTTCAAATATGTGTTCTTAGGAGAAAAGAGTTGTAACACTCGAGATTAGGAGGGAGACATGAATGAACCGGTATCACATCTGAATGAGAGAGATCCTGAGAACATGAAAGTCATGTTAAGAAAGACTTAAAAGAATTAAAAGTTAATACCTATATCATCAAGGTGCACCTTCCATTTCGATGGCTCGATCATAGGAACTTCAAAGTTAAGCGTGCTGAACTTGGAGTAATTCTATGTTGGATGACCTCCTGAGAACTTTTCTAGGATGCATGTGAGTGAGAACAAAGCATGCTAAAAGTTCTCCCTACGAAAAGACTCGTGTTGGTTTGTGGGGAGAACTTTCACTCTAATAAGCCTTTAAGAATTGTAAAGATGATGATGTCAGGTCGCAGAGGATGCAGAGAAATGTTGGAGATCTAAATTCCAAATCCTGGGCCTAGGGCATTACAAGAACACATATCATGTAATCATTTTGAAGGAGCTAACCAAGAAAAAAAAAATCCAAATCCTTGTCCGAATCCTAGGCTTGGGACGTTACAAGAACACATATCATGTCATCATTTTGAAGGAGCTAACCAAGAAACAAAAAGCAAGATTGCTTGAAACCTTAAGAAGACATAGGCAAGCCATCAGTTAGAGTCTTGAAGACTTGAAGGGAATTGATCCATCTTTTTGCATATATTGTATCCATCTTTAGAAAGGGGCAAAGAACAAGGTGCAACCCCAAAGGCACCTCAATCCTACCTTGGAGAAAGTAATAAGAAAAGAGGTCTTGAAGCTTAAAAATCTCAAAATCATTTATCATGTTCTACACATCACTTGGGCAAGCCTCATTCACGTGGTACCTAAGAAGTTCGATATGACCATTGTAGAGAATAATCAAGGTGAGTTCATTTCTACTCTTGTTTTAAATAGTTGGCGCATGTGTATCGATTATAGAAAGCTAAACAAGATAAATCATAAAGACCATTCATTATTACAAAATTGGCAATACTTGACGCCTGTAGTTTTTATATTCTTGAAATTTTTAATAAAAACTGTCAAGTAGGATGTTTTTTCTCCATTTTCTAAAAACAAAATGTTTTCCTCTTTTTTCCATTTTACTCAATTTCTAAAATTAAAAATTTTCCTATTTTTTCCCTAAAATTTACCTAAATTCTAAAAATGACATAGTTTTTCTCCCAAAATTTTCCTCATCCTTTCTCCCCATCCACCATTTCTTCGTCTTATTTACAAACTTCCTCGAATGAAAGTTCCATGATTGCTTCCCCTTCTTTGTGTGAATCTCCCACCACACCCAAGCTTCAACACCTTCTTCAACGTCTTCACCGAAAGCTCTAAACAGCCATTCACCATTCGTCTGCGTTCATCGCCACGTTCCACCTCTCCAAAAACGCATTTCGTATCCTTCAATTTTTTGTTCCTCGTTCACCACCGCTCTCTCAAACTCTCTCCATGTTGTCGTCTTCGGCTCTTTCCCTGCCACTCTGTCTCCATCTCTCTCGGCTTCCTCTCAATCTATATTTTGCTACGTCCTTGTTCTTCTCCTTGGGGCTTTCATTTCTTCAGGTTTCAATCGATTAGTTTGTAATTTTCCTTTAATTTCTCTGTTCTTGTTATGATTTCGCCCTCAATTTTCTAGGGTTTTTAATTGAATCTTTTTTTTTCTTTTTCTTTGTTCTGTTACCAAGGCTACTGGAAATGTTTCTAAGCTGAGTAATTGCTCATGATTTAGTGTGTCAAATTTCTACTTGACTAATTTATTTTGAAATGATGAATACAAACTATCAATTTTCAGATGGAGCAAAAATCAGCTTAATGTGATAGGAGAAATTATCCTGAACAATATATTGTGACATTAACTAAATCGTGATGATTGCTTGAATTGTAATTTTTATCTTATTGCCTTGTCTTTGCCTTCAGTTTATTCATTCAAAGTAATAAAAGAGTTTTAACAATTTTTTTCCCTCTTAAAAGTTTATGGGCTTTTGCCTTTGTTTTAGATGGGTGTGGCTATCCAGTAAATGCATAAAAAAGAAGTTGTCCTACTTGCAAAGGTTTAGGTAGAGTAAGTTTCTTCAAATTGGAACCATTCATTGTCGATTGTTCTGCTATTGTCTTTTGGATTTTGAGTGTTTTAAGTTTAGTCATCAGGTTAGTATTCTTCCATTTACATCGATGTGCGCCACTTGCCGGGGATTGAGTCAAATCATTGAGGTTTGTTGTATACTTAAAAAAAATTAGTTCTTCTAACCTTATTCCTCTCTAATCTTGTTTCAGTGATTTATTTCTTCGTTTTCCTTTTCTGGCTTGCTTTAGGAATCATGTGGGCAATGTAGGGGAATGAGGGTTGTGGAGGGTGTCATGAAGGTTAAAGTTACTATACCTACTGGTTGGTCTCTACCACCTGATTTTGTTTATCATGCTGGGTTTTGACTGATAAAATATTATCAATATACTATGTAAAATAACGCTTTTCTTTAGGTAACTGCAACATTTTAGTCTACTTAGAATGTACGTCCATTTAGTGAAAAAGAAAAAGAATGAAAAGGAAAGAGATAACTCAATTTCGTAATTATTTAACTTTTTTATAAGAGTATTTTATATTTTCAAAAAGTTGAATTGTTATATCAGACAAATTTTTCTACCAGAAGTCTTTTCTAAACTTTTTTTTTTTATTATTTTATATTTTCAAGTGTTACTTGAAACAGGTTTGTGTGGGTATTATACTTGAACCGAAGAGAAAATGAGATACTACAATGAATTGAACTTGAATGTGGTATCCAAAAACTTGAGTTAGGTTACATTGGAATCGTTCACAAGAATTTTCCTCATTGTTCTTCAGTTGTATAATTACTAGAACAACTTTTAATTCAAAAGAATATATGAAGCCTCACAATGATTTCTTTTTCCTATAGTTGTTTTTAATATATTTTGTTTGTAATTTTGGGTGTGCATTAGGGGTTGATTCTGGAGATACCATTTGTGTACCAGAAGCTGGTAATAGTGGCGGAAGAGAAACTCATCCTGGCATCTTGATCATTAAATTGAAAGAATAAACAACTAATATTTTTCTTTAGCTTACTTTACCAATGTATGTTCTTGAAAAAGCACATGTTTTGCTGTTGAGATGTTGCTGTTAGTCTCATTGAGTTTTGGATGATATATTTTCCTTCTAAACCATCTTATCATTGCAAATGTGCTCAAATCTTACAAATTTATTCTATTGCATAGTTTCTTCCCCTAGTACGCCCTCTACCCTTAAATTGTTGAGTACTATACTATGATCTAAAGTTTTAAAGGAGATGGCATACAAGTCTACTTAAAATGATTTAATATTCATTGATGAAAAACTATCTGATATATCTTATAAGCTTTTGACAAAGCACTAAATTTTCTCTGCAAGCTTCAAAGTTTGTAGCATTAGTAACTCCCAATTCTTGGTACATACATCCCTTTCATACAGTTAATTTTGCTTAAGATTAGGGAGCTTTGAGATTTGGAATTTTGTCTTTCTAAGTGCATTGAACTAGCATTCTTACATGGTTTTAAATATAAAACACAAGTATGTGCATCTAATTTGTTATATCAACAACAATTTTATGATTTATTCCATTGCATCTTACAATGTGCTGTAGCTTTGCGGTTAAAAAATAGTTGCACTATCAGGGTCTTAGAATGCCAATGAAAGGACTATAATCACTAATGGGAGCATAGTAGTCACAGATTCGGTATGTTATGGTTAAATGATTATTTGAATTATTTTCTACAATTCAAGTAATCAAAGTATTAACTTTAATATTTTGTGTTTCATATCAAATTGATACGGAGCCCATATAATCAATTCGAGTTGGATGAAGTGTGAATGGAGCTTGCTGAATTTTTGAGTGGCCACATTTAATTATGGTGATTATATTTTGGGTTAGATAGACAAGTTTTGTTGATACTGGATATGGGTGTGATATTTCGTTGATACACCTATAGTTAGATTACATATAGATATGGAAAGTTTAGGCTATTGTTAGAAGTTTAGGCTAACAATATGTATGTATATGGTTCATTGATATATATATATATATATACACACACACACATATATATATATATACATACACACACATATGCACTATGTTAAAATATTATTAGTTCTTTGATGAAAAATTTTATTTGATTCAATTGTTCAATTAATGTGTACTTTAGCACATTTGTACGTGTACTCTCTTCATTCACTTATATACGTTCAACATAGTTGAACTTCAAAATAGGTGCAAGATCAATTATGGGGATATTTTGAAATATATAATTTTTTACTTAAAAAAACAGTTGACATGCAAAACATGTCAAGAGTAAACAAATTCTTGACATGTAGAAAATGTCAACAAATCTTATATACTTGACGTTTATAAACTGTCAAGTATAATTTTACTTGATGCGTAAACCCTGTCAAACAAAGCCCCTCTTATTCTTGGCACTAGATTACTTGACGCGTAAAAAGCGTCAAGTAATCTCATATACTTGACGCTTTTTACCTGTCAAGTAAACTGAGTTTACTTGATGCTTAAAAAAGGTCAAGTAAACCTTCCTTATTCTTGACACTGGATTATTTGACACATTGAAAAGCGTCAAGTAAATAGATATTTGACAGTTTTTAAGCGTCAAGTAAAGTCAGTTTTGTAGTAGTGATTTCCCTTTACCTTTTCTAGATCAAATGATAGAATAATTAGAAGGAAAATCTTACTTTTTTTTTTCTTTCTAGATGGATTTTCTGGCTTTTATCAAATTCCCATAGCATGCATAGACCAACATAAGACAACTTTTACATGTGAATTTAGAACTTTTGCTTTTAAAAGAATGCATTTTGGACTATGTAATACTCTTGCAACATTTCAGTGATGCATGTTAAGTATCCTTACTAATTTCATACGAAAAAACATAGAAATGTTCATGGATGATTTGATAATCTATGAGAATGATTTTGATTCATCCTTGAACAGTTTAGAGATGATTATGAAGAGATGTATTGATGCTAACATAGTGCTTAACTTTGAAAAATGTCATTTCATGGCTTCTCACGGTATAGTACTAGGTCACTTATCATATAAGAGAATAGAAATCGACGAAGCTAAAATAGATGTACTAGGTCACTTTTTGAGTAGTGATGGATTTTATAGAAGGTTCATTAAAGACTTATCTAAAATAGCTTTGCCCTTAATAAATTTGCTTAAAGAAGATATCCCTTTTGTAATTGATCATAAATGTATGCTTTTGACTCTTTGAAAGATAAGTTGATTTCTTCTTCTATATTGTAAACACCTAATTGGAATTGGCCATTTGAGATCATGTGTGATGCAAGTGATTTTGAATTAGGTGCAGTGTTAGGACCAAGAGTAGATAACAAATTGCATACTATATATTTTGCATCTCGAACATTAAATTATACTCAAGCTAATTACTCCACAATCGAAAAAGAATTTTTTTCTATAATCTTTCTCTTGATAAATTTCGTAGTTACATAATTGGATCCAAAATAACTGTGTTTACTCATCATGCAGCTATAAAGTATCTTGCAAACAAAAAAGAGAACAAGGAAAGGATTATAAGATGGATACTCTTACTTCAAGAGTTCGATTTGACAATCAAGGATTGGAAATATATGGACAACCTTGTTGGCGATCACCGAAGAAGAATCGTTCAGAAACAAGAGAGAAACATCTGATAAGGGAGCATTTCTTTCATGTATCTTCAAGTTAAATTTGCATACACCATGGTACGCCGATATTGTTAATTTTCTTGTTATCGATAATCTTCCTTCTCAATTTTCTTATCATAAAAAATTTAAATTATAAAGTGAGTAAAAGCATTATGTTTAGGAGTCTTCTTACTTTTAGAAAATAAGCATAGATCAAGTTGTTAGGAGATGTATAGCAAAGAATGAACATGCATCTATTTTATTATTTTGCCATGAAAAAGCATCCACAGGTCATTATGGACCAAAATGAGCTGCTATGAAGATCTTAAACTCGATTTTTAGTGCAAAGCGTTGTTTGCCGATTGATATAAATTTTTGAAAGCATGTGATAAATGTAAAAAATTTGGGTCAATTTCAAAGAGAAATGAAATGCCTTTGAAAGTTATTCTACCATGTGAATTCTTCGACATATGGGCAGTTGATTTCATGTGACCATTTCCTTCTTCCTTTGGAAACCTTTATATTCTCTTAGCAGTCAATTAAGTGTCCAAATGGGTTAAGACAATTCCCACTAGAACTAACCCTTCCTCTATTGTTTCTTCTTTCTTAGTTGCAAATATTTTCTCTAGGTTCGTACTTCTAAAGCCATAATAAGTGACTAAGGAATCCACTTTTGCAAATGCACCATAGAGGCATTGATGAAGAAATACGAAGTGCAACATCGAGTCTCAACTCCATATCACCCTCAAATAAATGGCCAAGAAGAAATTTCCAATCGAGTCCATTCTTAAAAAAACTGTTAATCCCAATAGGAAAGATTGAAGTATTAGATTGATTGATGCACTTTGGGCTTATAGTAAAACTTACAAATCATCCATAGGCACAACACCTTTTAGTGTTTGGTAAAGCATATCATCTCCTCGTAGAATTAGAACATAAGACTTTTTAGCCAGTGAGAATAGATTGTTAGAGCTTAGTGAGTTAGAAGAACATAGACTAGATTCTTATGAGAACTCTAAGATGTATAAAGAAAAAACTAAAATCTACCACAATAGAAAGATTCTTAGAAAATAGTTCAAAATTTGGGACAAAAGTAGTTCTTTATAAGTCATCTCTATCTTTTATGTTGGGCAAACTAAAATTCAAGTGAAAATTGGCCAATTTGTTGCCTCTAATTTCTTTGACTATGGTGCAGTTGAGATTATAAGTGAGAAAATAGGAAAAGTTCTTAAAGTGAATGGGCATAAGCTTAAAATCTTCATTGAAGGAGAACCCACATCATCCCAAATGTGCAAGATCTCACTTCTCCATCCCAAATGTGCAACATCTAGAGGAGTTCTACTCTTTTCTCCTTTGCTTTCTCCTTCACTTTACTTTGCTTTCTAAAAGCTTTGAGGACAAAGTAATTTTCTAAGTGGGGGATGGGTTGCATGTTTCTTGGTACTTAACTTGCATGTATAATGGGGTCCTAATTTCTTTTTTTTTAAAAAAATTAGATCTATCTAGATTAGAATATATCATAAAAATTTCATGTTTGCCCAACCCTTAAGCTAAGCTCGAGTTTGTGAATTGTGATATTCTGGATATATTTGTGATTATGAATATTTTTAATTTGTCAACCGAATATGTTGAGAATAAGTGATTTTTTTAAAATCCCTTTTAGCCATACAATATTGAGATGTTAATGCTTGATTGAGAAAATGGTATGTATGTTGTGAATGTTTGATTACACGTATAATAAGTGCATGGATGCTTTTCTAGCCTTGTTTTCTTTGTTGCATTATTAGAAAATGCCTATGATATACTTGGTCCAAATTTAGTCTAAATAGAGTTAAAAAAGGATATAAGCTACTCTTTAGAAGTTGAGACGATTTTAACACTTTTGTTTTATCAAACATGAGTTAGAAACCTTTTGTCTAGCCATAACAAACTAGATCCCTTTAAAATAGATTAGGCATTGATAAAACTTGCTGTCACTTCGAATGAAGCAATTAAACTTAGAAACTAAGTTTATAACCATAGAAAGGTTAGTCCACCGGTTCTAGCAAGACCCAGTTACCACATTGTATACCAAAGAAAGAAAAGAGAAGCGCTTGAAAATGCAAAAAAAAAAAAAAAAGCGAGGCAATCAAGAGCTAAAAAAAACACAAAAAATAAATGCAATATGCATTAGAAAAAAGCTCATAAACATAGTGAGAAATCGGGTAGGTCATGTAAAGTGTGTTGAGTTCCTTAACTATTAGAACTTTTGAGGGAACACTTCACTTTTGACCTAAGCAAAACCAGACAACCTTCTCTTAGCGTGCTAAACATAGCATCGAGTTTGATTGAAGGCTTTGAAAAGAGGAGAAATTTTTTTTGATCCACAGTAGGGGAAAACAAGTCTAAAGTGTCTTCCATCTTTTCAAAGCATGCCTAGCGTCCGAGTAGCAAAACTTGAGTGTCTATCTAAACGTGCTCGTTCCAGATGAACTGATAGCATGTATAGGTACCCGTTATTATAACTCCTTTTATAGAATAATGAGCTCAAAACGCATAAGAAGATGACCAAAATGTATAACTGGTGTTGTAAATGCATAAGTATTTGGAAATACACATTACATGAATATTATCCCTGCTTTATATGATTTTAATGTCTAAACGCAGGATAATGAATAAAGAAAAGAACTAGTGAACCGCAGAACACATCTCACGAAAGGACTACAACCAAGAACTCATCTGGTGATTAACATCTCCTTGAGAGGAACAAAGTTATCATGTGAGGAAGGGTCACTAGAAGACAAGAATGGTAGTTGAAGATGATGTGAAGTGCGACAGACACTTTGTGGGTGAACGACGCTTACAAGACAGAAGATGGAAGTTTCCCTCTCAATTATTGCCTATATAAGGCCGTCTCCGTCAACTTACAAGGGATGCCTAAATGGGCGCAAGATACCCGAATAGGCTAAAGATCCTAGAGACAGAGGCAGAAAGGAATAACCTTCCTGCCATTTGTAAATGTTTCTTGTTCTTCTTCGATCAGTTATAAAAGCGAAAGCTTAAACGCTGAGAAGGGAAGAATCCATAATTCCATTTCCCTTTAACTTTTAATACTTTTCCACTCTCTTCTCTCCCCATTTTTGAACTTCTTTGTAATATAAGTTGTTCATATTGTACAATGGCCTAAGGCCTACATTCTTTACATATATTACATGTTTATACCATTTCAATCCACAATTTCTTTACTTTTCATTTGTCAAAGGGTTATTAGTAGTTTAAGTCAATGATAGTTTTTGATAAGAAGTACAACTTATAATCTTTATTGCATTAGTTAAGCTATATTCATCACTTAACCAGTGTCAATTACCAACTACCCGAGAGGGCAAGTAGTAAGGATAAGGCTAATGCGCGTAAGGAGGAGTTTGATAACAAACCCCACCTTAGCGAGATAACTTCCAATATTTGTATCTCGAAAGGCAAACAAGTGTGGGAATTAGGCATCGAAAGGTTGCTGTTCTTAATCGGGAAGTTCTATAAGAGTCATAAGTAAATACTCCTAGATCTATCTCGCTTAATCAGACTTAGTTATATAGATCCCGAAAGGAGACTGGAGTGGCGTTCAATGACTCTAAGAGGAGTACATCTTAATCTTAAGCTGATTGAGTAAGTTAAATCGCATCAAGCTCTTGCATTGCTTAACCATCTAATGACGTGTGTACCTTCCTTCACTCTTTCTCACATACAAGCTTGTTCACATACATGTCTATTTCACACCCATTTACCCCTTTACAGATTCTCTAAGTGTACATAAGTAGTTTTAATCCTAGTTTTGATTCTTTATAAGTAATTCTCATAATGTCCAACTAATGAGTAATTCACTAGAACAAATGTCTATTAACAATTCCCAGTGTTCGACCCTAGATCACCTAGGTAAACCTATTATTTTGCTTGCACTTGCACAAGTAGTAGAAAAACTTGTACTCAACGAGGACTTAAGTATTATGCGATGAAGAGGTACATAGTGAGCATTTCAAATGCTATGATCATGACCCATGACTCATCGCCTAGGATCAAAGCATGCTATACAGAGAGTTATGGTGAGCGCATTACACGTGATGACTTGACTTAGTGATGCATTGTAATTGTATTAAACATAATTTGAAATTAGTAAGTCCAAACCAAAAAACCATGAACTTAGTTAAGCCCCACTCTCAATGGATAATTGCAATCTCTTTGATAGTTTGAACTAAGTCTAAGTATAAGTTTGGATAGATTGTTAAGGCATTGAGTAACGTTGCTAGATTGACTCGTTAGAAACGCATCACTTATATATTTGCACAATCGTTTGTTTTTTCTCTTAAGTTGGTATTTGCTTACTGTGAATGTTGCTTGACTGTTTAAATCACCTAAAATGGAGTCTAAACGATGAAGAACGAGCAAATTGAAGATCGAGGACAACTTGGTAAATAATAAAAAAGATTCAAAATAATTCACGTGCTCAAACCACTTTGAAGTCACATGTCGAATCCCAGTCGCGTATAATTAAAACTAGATTCATCAAATCTTCAATTTGCACACATCCACCTCCGCCAGTCGCGCCTCAGACACAGTGTGTTCAAATTTTCGAGCCTGTAAACCATTTTTCCTATTTATTTCAGTGGCATTTTCGTACATGTTCAGAAACTTTCCGAAATCAGTGTCTTTTCATCAAATTGATTGTGCATGCAAACCTAAGATCGTTGTTTCAAACCTCCCTAATGGTTGCTTTGATTTCTTATATATAAATAACTATCCCCCCTCCTCCTCATATTTCTGCTACTTTTTATCTGAAATAATTGAACTATCTACTTGGAATTTCATGGAAGGGTAAGTTTTCTTTGAGGTAAAGAGTGTTTGGTAGGGTTTCCTTTGGAGGATTTCATTCTTTTTGTAAAATTCTGTGTAATTTTTGTCTAAATTGTTGTAGAATTTTACTTTACTTTCTCACAAACATTGGTATATAATTTATATTCCAATCAAGTAATTTTTGCCTAATTTCTTTGTATGCAATATACTAATTTCAAAAAATAAAGAATTGAATTGTTCTTGATAATTCTTGATCCATTACAATTCATGATTCAAAGTTTTGATTGAGGTTGGTAGATTTGCTTTAATTTCTCTATAAATTGTGTTCAATAATACTTTCTTTCTTTGCCAAATAAATTTTCTTAAATTCAATGTGATCTGATACATAAGCATACAATATGCCCCCTTTTTGTGAAATTAAAGTAATCTTGTAGATTGATCTTCTTTCTAATTCTAGCATCAATTCCTTGGCTTCATAATTAGACAATCTTTTATGTTGTCAAATTCTTCGATAAAAGTTAATGCCCTAATTTCTTTTGTTGAACAATTAATGCATGATTGAAGCAATTTTTCCTATGAACTTTTATATTCTTGATATGTAAAAAAGGTATGAATCTTGATGAATTTAATTTTGTTGATTCAAGCAATTTAAATCTCAAAATTAAATAGACAAAGAACACTTAAATACCCTCAATCCTTGCTTTGCATTTTTTTTTCCAATGATGAAGAAATCCCTAAATTTCCAATCTACCTTACCTCTCTTTAATCATTTGAGTAATCATTTACATATTCATTACTTTAAGTTGAAAAAAAATACAAATTAATTTTTGTCTTTCTTGATTTAATACAATTGCTTAAATTTCTTGCAAATTTCTTTAATGCCTTCTTAAATGTTTCTAACAATTTCTTTAAAGTGAAATTCAAGATTAGTTCTTTCCTTCCATTTCCGTGGGTTCGATACCCCGACTTACTAGTATACTACCATATTAGTACATAAGAGTTTTACAAATTACTTTTTAACAAGTTAAAACTTGGTAAGCCCTCTACCCTTATTCTATCCTTTCCTACAACAACTTTCATTCCTTTTCTAGTATTATTTTGAACATATTATTGCATGTTTTAAGTGACCTTAACTATACATTTTGTTCACATATATTATTTACTCATGTAAAAAATGGCACCGTTACCGGCGAATGGCACGACATAGTTTCTTTCTTGAATTCTTGCTTGCATATCTTTTTTGTTCACGCATAGTACGTCTGAGGCACGTGGACAATGATTGAGCGACTCGTGGTGAGGTGTGACTAGCTAAGGTGAACGTGCACGAGTTGAAGATTTGAAAATCTGAATTTAGTTCTACATGGTTGGGATTCGAACGTGTGACTTTGAAGTGGTATGAGCCCGTGGATTATTTTGAATCTTTTTATTATTTACCAATTTGTCTACAAGCTAATTTGCTTGTTCTCCTTCGTTTGGACTCTGTGTTTTAGGTAATTATTATTGCATTAGCTTTTTAACATAGTCTACTTTCATATTCTACACAAAATATAACAATAATGAATATATATACGTTATGGGTTGAGAATAAAACTATTATAAAGGGGTCAAGAATTGTCCTAACATAGTTTTAGTCCAAGAGGGTGTTTGTTGGAAATTATGTCCTAAAACTTGTAGTTTGTAAATTATATTCAATAATCTCATTATTGAATTATTATTCAGTGAAATAGAATACTATAATCTTGAATCCAATAAACTAAGGTCCTGAGGCTATCTTGTAGGCTTGAACTTTATGTAGAGACATAAATGTGGATCAAGTTCAAGTTCATAGTCTAAACGGTCTTTAGTATATGAATAATGTTGGACGCCTTATTCTGATAATACTATGGACGCAATCTTATTTGTAGTTAGTACAAATGATGTGTTCCTGAATTGTTCATATAGAGACATGAAAGTGGAGGCATCCTATGTAAAGATTTTGCATAAAACTGAACCATTAAATAGTTACTTTTATGTTATAACACCATTAACATTTTAAAACTAAATATTTATTTTAGTTTGATGACCTAGGTAACTTAACCTTAATGGATGAACTCATGATCACTACAAGAAATTTATTATTCAGTGAAAAAAATTAGTTTTAGTGGCACAAGTAATTTTTGTCTGTAAAAGTTTGTTTATAGCGATGCAAAAAAAAATATCACAAAAGAATATTATTACCGACACATTTATAATTCATGCCACTAAAAGAATTAGTAACACACTACAATAATGTCACTAAACCTTTAGCAAAATTTCCCCTTACTTTCAATTTCCCTCCAACTTTTCATTAAAAATATTATTAAATATATATTCATTTTTATCTTCCCCTTTCTCTCTACAATCTTCATGCAAATCCCTCCCCAAAATCCCAACCCCAATCTTTTCCACATCAACGGTGGCCCACGATTGATTCAGCTGATAACCCACGACTCTTTTGGTTGGCGACCCACGACTAGTTCGACTGACGACCCAAAACCACGCAAAGCCCTCTTTTCTGTCAGCCACACATCCACTGTTTCAGACAACCACACATCGAAAGTTTCTGACGGTGACCCATAACCATTTCTGCCAGCGACCCATGACCACGAAGAAACCTCTTTGACCGACGACAGTTTCCATTTAGACTGGCAACCTATGACCATGAAAAAGATTCTTACCTTTTAACTGGCTGATAGTGTGTATAAATACTCATCATTATAGCTTCTTGTATTAGCATAATGAGGTTAAAACGCAGGAGAAGATGATTAGAATGCGTAACTTGTGTTGCAAACACATAAGTGCTTGGAAATATACTTTACATAAGTTGCATGCCTGTTTCACATGATTTTTATGTCTAAACGCAAGTTATTGAATAAAGAAAGAAACTAGTGAATCGTAGGAAGCATTTCGTCCAAGAACTAGAATCAAAAACTCATCTGGTGATTAACTTCTCTAGGCAAGGAACAAGTTATCACGCGAAGAAGGTTTACTAGAAGACAAGAACGATAGTTGAAGATGATGTGACGTGCGACAAACACCTTTTTGGCAGACAACGCTGACAAGTTTAGAAGATAGAAGTTTCCCTCCCAAATGTTGCCAATATAAAGCCATCTCCATCAACCTAAAGAAAAGACGCCTGAATGGGCTAACGCAGAAAGGAATAGCCCTTCCGTCGTGTCTAAATGTTTCTTCTTCTTCTCTGATCAGTTGTAAAAGCAAAAGCTTAGCACCTGAGAAAGGAAGCACACATACTTTCATTGTCCCCTAACTTGTAATATTTTTCTATTCCCTTCTCTCCCTATTTTGTGGACTTCTTTGTAGTATAAGTTGTTCATATTGTACAATGGCCTAAGGCCTACGTTCTTTACTTATATTACATATACATACTTTTTCATCCATCATTTCTTTACTTTTATTTGTCTAAGTGTTATTAGTAGTTTAAGTCAATGATAGTTTTTGATAAGATGTACAACTTATAATCCATATCACATTAGTTGAGCTATATTCATCGCTTGGCCAGTATCAATCGTCAACTACCCGAGAGGGCAAGTAGCAAGGATAAGGTCAATGCGTGCAAGGAGGAGTTTGGCAACAAACTCCACCTTAATGAGATAACTTCTCGAAAGACAAGAAATTGTGGACATTAGGTGCCGAGACGTTGTTGTTCTTAATCGAAAAGCTCTATAAAAGTCATAAGTGAATACTCCTAGATTTATCTCGTCCAATTAGACTTTGTCATATAGATCTCAAAAGGTGACTATGTGTGGCATTCAATGACTCTAAGAGGAGCACGCCTTAATCATAAACTGATTGAGTAAGTTAAATCACATCAAAACTTTTGCATTGCTTAATCGCCTAATGACGCGAAGACCTTCCTTCACTCTTTCTTGCATACAAGTTAGCTCGCATACAATTCCATTCCACATCCATTTACCCTCCTTTACAGATTCTTTAGGTGTCCATAAGTAGATTTAATCATAGTTCTGATTCTTTTATACCTTGGTAATCAATTCTCATAACGCACAACTAATGAGTAATTCGCTAGAACTAATGTTTATCAACAATTTTTAGTGTTCGACCTTGGATCATCCAGGTAAACCTACTGTTTCGCTTGCACTTAAAAAGTAGTAGGAAAACTTGTACTCAACGAGGACCTAAGAATTATGCGATGAAGAGGTGCATAGTGAGCGTTTTGCATGCTATGATCATGTCCCATGACTCATCGCCTAGAATTTAAATATGTTATACAGAGAGTTACACTGAGTGCATTACACGTGATGACTTGACTCAATGATGTATTACATCCGTGTTACACACACAATTATCAGGTCCAAACCAACAACCACCGACAACCCACTATATTTCAAATTTTCTTTCTCCTCAACCTTAACGTCTGTTCTCAACCTCAAGCTCTGTTCAAGGTTTTTCTCCTTTTACTTCTTCTTTTGAAACTATTTTTACTAGTTTTATATTCATAAAAGATGGTTTATTGAACTAATTATAACTACTGTTGTTTGATGAAAGTTGTGGTCTAGATAATAATTCAATATCATACATGTTTGTTTTTATTGATTATATTACTTGATAACCCTATAAGTATTGATGCAATATGATGTTTCCATGGTGTTTAGAAGTTAGGTTGTGCATTTTGAGGTGTTTCAAAGTGTTGTTCAGTAAACGTTGCGATTTCTGTTGGGGTTAATGTCCTAAATCTTGTGGTTTTGTAGTTTGTTATTGTATACTTATACAAACATTTTATTTATCTAATAAAATAAAGTGTTTCATTTTATTTGACATTTAGTTGCATTAACTCACAAAACCAATAAACTAACATCTAAGGTTATCTTATGTAGCTTAAACATGTATGTGGAGACATACAAGTGGATCATGTTTAAGTGATAACCTAAATGGTCTGTAGTAGATGGATAAGGT
>JBBPDI010066378.1:0-18859 GCA_037974545.1 Cucumis variabilis
AGATGGTGGAAATTAATTTTGTCAAGAACTTTTCAAACTCAAATTATGTAGATGCCATGAAGCATTTCAAACATCTCACACCAATGTATCTCACACTAACAAGTCAAAGTGAGGTTGAAATCGAAACAAAAAAGAGAAGCAATGGACAGAATACACGTTCACTGGAGGATTGAAGTGAAGAAGACGAAGTCGAGGTGAAGGAGACAAAGTGAAGAATGGGTTTAGGGGGGAAAATTAAATGGGGTAATTGTTTTCAGGTTGAAGAGAAAGAAAAGGGGGAAAAATTAAATGGGGGTATTTTGGACTTTTCCCTACACATTTGTCCTAAATCTCAACTTTTTAAAAACCAATCCTAAATTTCATTTCCTACCCTATTTTTAGTCTATTTTTGACAATTTCCCAAGTTTTTTCTATAAATTCCTTAAAACTCGAATAAACCCAATAAAAGAAAAGTTAACAAGTTCTAAAAGTTTTTAACCTCTTGAGATAAAAAGTTGTTAATCTATGATTGATGTTTTTACGGGTGGAATTCACAAACTTCACTAACCATATAATAAATAAAAGTATAGTTACAAATATGGTTCTTAGATTTAAAATAATTAAGCGTATAGTAACGTTTTAAAAAAAATTATAAATACAGTAAATTTGTCAAAATATATTAATGATATGAGTCTATAACTCATATACCATACATCAACTAGAAGAATCAATGAGTGATTGAACTCTATCATCAATAAATTTTGCTATATTTGTAATTTTTTAAAAATATTGCTACATATTTAATAATTATTATAAAAATTGTTACCCATGGTAATCATCCATAAATAAGTTTACAACTCCCTACTTTCAAATTTTTTGGACTAACACACGCTTGTAGTTGTATAGAAGTCGTGATCTAACAATGTTTTTTTTTGTTATTTTTATAAATTGTTTTGACACTTTTTATTTGTGAAAATTTCTCTATAGGAAAATAAAATTTTGAGCCAAATTTTCTATAACTATGTTTATGTTGACAAATTTATGCATATTTCTTATCACATTCAATTTTTCAATTTAAACATTAACAATCCAACCCGATATTAATAATTACTTTCTATCATTTGGTTTTATTTAAAATTAGCTCAAAATTCCTTAACTTATTATAAATATTATAAAATATATGTCAGCAAAATTCTTAATATAATATATTTCGTGTTGGTTCGAGTTACAATATTTAGTAATCGGGTCAACCCAACCCGATATTATTATTATTATTATTATTATTATTATTAAATTGAATGGATTTGAATGAATTCGAATGTAAATTTAAACTGCATAGAATGCTATTGAATGCTTTTTATTTTTATTTTGAATAAATTTGAGTGTAGGCTTAATTTTGTATGAACTTAAGTTCATGTATTTGAAGGTGATTAAACACTTTAGTTTTACCTAAAATGCTTGTCGTTTTTTAATTATAATTTTTTAAAAAATAATGTAACATATATAAGTCATTTAGGTAAATATGACATTTTATTCAACAAAAATTAAACTTTTAGTGGAAAAGGAAAGAATGAAAAAATGGTCTAAATTATGAAAGAAAAAAAAAACACGGTGACCCAACCTGACCCAACTAAAAAATTATGGGTTGGGTTGACCGTTACGTATTGAATCGGTAGGGTTTGCCAACTCAATGACCTCGGGTTGGTCCATAATTTAACTTCAACCTGACCTAGTCTAACTTATGCACACTCCTATGCTTATTATCAAAATGTCATGTGTCACTCCCTACATACCTCATCTATTTGTCATGTGTTTGGAAGATACTAACTTTTAATTTCCATGTGATCCACCTCATGCTAGCTAAGTTGCCTATAAATAGTGACATTTGGTGGTTTTTGTAAGAAACATATATATATTAGTGAAAATTTCATGATTTTTGGAGAAATCGGAGATTTTAGAAGATTTTTTTATTTTAATAATTTTTATTTTCGTCTTATTTATTTTATTTTCACAATATATGTTTTTCCGTTATGTCTCATTTTTATAACATGTTATTCAGTAAAGGCTCCTATCATTTACCTCACTAAAGCTAGGTCCTAAAGGTATCTTGATCTTCCCCTACTCATTATAATTAATAAATTTAATATTATTTTGCATGTTTGGTACATATTCAAATTCTAATATAATTACAATATTTTGTAATAGTGTTTACTTGACAAATGTTACAAATTTACCATTCCTAGTATTTGATACTTACAACAATAATTATTTATCATGAATGTCTAGTGTCGAAATACATGAAGATGCCATAAAAATATGATCATTAAAAAAACAATTATTCTTTCTAAAGCTTGTTATAAATATATGCAGTTGAGCCTCCAAAATTTTAAACCAATATGTTAGAGAAGATATTTTTTTTCTACATTTCAGATATGCTCCTACAGTAGTAATATAATATTTAAAAAATTATTCTGCACTTGTCTAATCTCTTCTCATGACCGAATGAAATAACAAGTTTTTTATTGAAAAATTATGAATATCAATCAAGTAATTAAAGAACCAACATTTCTTGAAGTAAATGTTGTAAGTCTTAATAATGGTGGATGAAAAATCATGAATCTTGACCAACTAGAACAATCTCATTCTATGAAGCGAATGTTCTGAATTTGACAAATGTGGTCGATGTAATGACTGTAGTAGAGGAAGAAATAATTTTTCTTGGTTGGTCGTTATAATCATCAAAATTTCAAAAGAACTACATAAAATGATGATCATACAAGAAAAACTCCACAAAAAAAAAAAGAGGAAAATGTAGAAGCAAATTTTGGATATTAGATTAATGATATATTTAACTCATTTAGTATGAAAATTTTGGATGTTGTAGACTTTTTTTAATCTCATGAAAAGAAAATTGACATATTTGATAAAGTAACAAGTTTTTCTTTTGTGGTTATATCATAATTAATGTTTTTTTATCTTTCATATTTTTATATGCTAAGCTTTAATTCTTTCATGAAGCAAGAATAGTTTTCTTAGGCTAAAAAACTAAAAAATGAGGTTTTAATATATATATTTGGCAGACTCTGCAACTATACACAATATTTACAAGTAGAAAATACTTTTCCAAACTAACAGTAATGTTTAGGATTAATGTTTCCTATAGGGATCAATAAACTATGTGTAGAGACATACATGGATCAATGTTCAAGATACAATTACAGGGTCTATAGTCTAGGGATAAGGTTGGGTACCTTATCTTGGTACCACGTACACTATGGATACAACTCACTTTGTATTTGATAAAAACATAATGATCCATTGTGTTCGGGTCGGTGACATGCGAATGGAAGTATCCTATGCAATGAGTTTGCATAAAGCCAGGCAACGAAATAATAATAATTAGATGTAACTTCATTGACTAGTTAGATTTCTCTTTCATTAAGATTACCTAGGTAACCTAGTCCTTAACTCTGAGTGTATTATGAACTTCTGTTTGTGAGGGATTGTCCTTTAATTTGTAAAGATGATAATGGCTAGATTTTTGACTTAATAAATCCGGAAACTTTTCGAGTGGGGAGCTAGGAACATAATCACATAAGATAAAATTCACTTATTTCCAACTTTATGGTAAGTAGATGAGTGTTCCTTTAACTGGTGTCTTCAAGACTTAAACAAAGCGCTCTACCCTCTCTATGACATGATTGAGGTTTTTGTTTATTGGTTGGACCATAAACAGGTTTTTCATTATAGGAGCACTCGTATTTAAAGACAAAAAAACTCAGGGATAAAACAGTAATTTAAAACAGTTAGTATTACGAACACTTGTGAATGACTAACTTACTATTATTGGTCTATATCCGTGGACACAAAAATATATCTATAATGAAAAGAGTCATTACAAGAAAACGAAGGTTTTTCAATATTGTGACAAATATCGACAACCAAAATGTCAGAAAACTAGACCCGTTCTAACACAGGTCTGGTGTAGGCTTAGACGTGCAAGGCCAATGTCATAATCCATCACGTCGGGCTTTGTCCGTCATTTTCATTTTTGAAATTTATTATTAAACTTTTTCCCTTCGTAGTGGAGAAGTCCGTCAAGGAAGGTTGAATAAATTATTTTAATTCATGAGCATCTCCGATGCAATAGAGAAGCACGTTGGGAATTAATTATGAAACTGTTGAACTATCCTTGATGCAATGGAGCAAGACATCAGAGAATATTTAAATAATGATATAAATGTTACACTTTTCCCGACGTTTGTACTGTGCGTCAGTTATTCTGTAGAGTAAGGCTGACATACGCATTGACCACGTTGGGGAAAATCTAAGTAATAAATTTTATGAATTAATTTTTCTTGATGCCATTAGTGAAATGTCGGCTTTGGTTATAGTAATACCAACGTGTCACTTTATAGTTTTGGGAATAGTCTTATTTGTCGCCCACTGTCGTTCTTCCTCCCCCGTCCTCCATCGTCGCGATCTGCAAGGTATAAGTTCTCTCTCTCTCTTTTTTTTTTTTTTTAAGTTATGAAAGTGTATGTATATATTTTATAATGTATGTATTACAAAAATGTATGTGTAATGTGTGTATTGATATTATGTGTTATTTATGAATTTTAGATTGTATGTGTAATGTATGTAAATTTATGTATGTGTAATTTATGTGAAAATTGTATGTGTAATTTATATAAAAATTGTATGAGTTTGTATGTGTAAATTCTTGTTGTATGTGTAAATTTGAAGAAAACAAGTGTTCAATTGTTCTTGTTGGAATCCATGGAAACTTCATTAAAATAAAAGTAAGGTTTTACCATGTTGTTCTTGCTGTTACTGTTGGAATCCATGGATGAAGAGCTCTCGATCGTTCGAATATTGTTTGAGTGTTTACTGTAAAGAGTGCAAGTTGAGGAACATTTCGTGCATGAAGAGAATTTAAGATTTCAAATTAGGTTTTAGTATTTAGATTTTGATTTATTGGTCAGTTTTAGTGTTGTTAGGATTTAGGATTTAAAATTGAAGTCAAAATTCAAGATTGAAGAATGCATAATATTGGGGAGGTTGTCTTTGTCTGTTTTTGGTTATTCAAAATTACATAAAACTATGTTGAAACTTTGTATTTATATTGTATGTATGTTTGATATTAAATTTGTTGTATATTTCATAATTACAATATGCTATTAAAGCAACTAAGAAAGAAAAAGGAAGAGTATGAGAAGACTATAGAAGAGCTTAGGTGCAAGAATTTCCTTCAACTGCATTTGAAGACAACGAATCCAAGAATAGGGACATGAGAAGAATGTACAAAGAAGGAAGTTGAACATTATTACGTTATGCGTCGAAAAAAAACTTGCATATGGAACCACTAGGGAAATTAAGAAACTTTCTATGGCTTACCTGTTTGGTTCTCAGTCTTGTCATTTTCTACTCCTCTTTTCCCAATCAATTTTCTGGAACCACCAGAGCAAGAGTTGTTTTTGTTTGAAGCAACCTCATATTTCTTTCGATGCAACTCGTAATAATGTTCAACTTCCCTTTTGCACATTCTGCTCATGTCCCTAATGATAATACTAGGTAGTTATGTTGAGACAATGTTTTTAGTTTTTATTATTCACGTAATTTCTGAACCTACAAACATGTACTTTTTTAATATTTGAATTAATTTTAATATAATTTGATATGATATTTTAATAATTTTTTTATTAATTTTACGTTAATTGTTTTAGAATTTGATTGAATTTGAATCAAATTCGATCCCAACAGTGAAAAACTTAAATAATAATATATTAAAAAAAATTCGACGCACAAAACACATCGGCATGAACACCCAGTATGGACGCTTTGACTAGACGTCGGATGAGGCTTTCTCCGACATCTCGAACGAGTCAACAAGCCCTCGTTGGGTAAAAGTTTTTGTCGACGTCGTTGTGTTTGCGCGTCGATTTTGCCAATCCCGATGTTGTAATGGCGACGTTCTTTCCAACATTGGTTTTGGCATTGGGATAGGTATTCCTGATGTGTTTTGGTGAATTTGCCAACACATGTATGCATTGGGCAAACCTTGACTTCTTATAGTGAGTTCAATTGTGAGTCTTTAGTGGAGTGTACACACAACTAACGAATATTGATTAACAATGTTAATGAGTTTAGCCAATTAATCTCATATAATTGTAGTTTCTGATTTGTAGGTCTATTAAGTCCCCTTCCTAGTATGTAAATGATAATAAGGTTAATATATATTGATTGTAATTTGAAATGTTTAAATTTACTTAGGAAATTAATATAATGTATGGTAATTAATATAATGTATGGTCATACATTATAATATAAATTTTATATTTTAATTAAAATTTATTATATAAATTTAATTTTGGATATGATTCAAGCTTAATTTATGAGAAAATAAAATATTTAAATGAGTTCAAATATTAATTATGTGTGAATATTCATTTAAATAAAATATTAATTAAATATGATTTATTTAATTATTTATTTATTTTAATACTAATTTAATTCAATTCAATTAACGACCCCCTTATGTGGAAGGTCGTTTAATAAATTTCTTGTTTTTTGTTTTTTATTTTTTTTTAGAACTAGAAACATGACTATGTTTGCGTTTTCTGTTTCTTGAAACAAAATAAATAGAAACATAAATTTATTTGATAATCATTTCTTCATCCTTTCTAGTATTATATTTAGTAACAGTCTTGCTTATTTCTAATTTAAATATAATTTAATTATGAAAACAAATAAAAAAAATAAAACTCATTAAAATATAAAAAATAATTAGAAAACATTAACATATCAAATACACATAAATTTCATCGAAAAATTAATAACTATAATAAAATAGATTTTTTTAATCATATGTGGTTAAAAGGAATTTTTTAAAAATATAACAAACCGACAAAACATTTACAGTGTATAGAACAATTTTGAAAACGGAAAAATCTCATAGGCCCACAATGGAAAATACCAAAAATGTCTCAGTCAACTGACCACTCGATCATTTAGATTTGACTATAAGATTTGGCTACATGATCGTTTAAAAAGCCAAATCTAAATGATTTTTTTCTCAAGATCATTTGGTATCTAAAAGATTTTTTTAAGATTATTAGGTACACAATCGTTAAGGTTTGGCTACACGATCGTTTAGACTTCCCTATTTAAATCTAAACATTTATTTTCAAGATTCTTGTTTCATGATCATTTAAATTTGGCTACCTAAATCTAAATAATTTTTTAAAAGATTCTTTTGTACACTATCGTTTAGGATTTAACTACACGATCGTTTAGATTTGGCTATCCAAAAACCAAATTTAAACAATTTTTTTTAAGATTCTTTGGTACACGACCGTTTAGATTTGGGTTTAGATTTGGCTACACAAATCTAAACGATCATGTACCAATATCCAACAATTTCTTTTAAGATTTTTTATATTTGGTACACGATCTTGGACTAAATAACACTCTTAAAAAATAGAAGATCTATGATTGACTGAAAACAAAGATCATTATTTCAAAAAAATATAAAAGAGAAATTGCAAAAGAAGAGAAGAAAGACGATGGAAATGAAAAGAAAAATTGTAAAACAAGAAGATAAGAAAGAAGATAGAAAGGAATGTTAAACCTGGAATATTTTTAAAAAATGGCTAGCTACATGAGCTTTTTGATTTTATTACATAGACCGTAAATATTTTGGTATTTTTTTATATTTATGAAAATTAACCTTGTTAAAATTTGATTTAAAATATTATTTCTCATTCAATTCATTTATCTTAAATGATGTTGATTTAACCTTATTCCATTCTTTGTATTTGATACAAACACAATGCTCCAACACATTCATGTAGGTGACAATGTGAGTGAGAGTACTATACAATGGGTTTGCATAAGAATGGACCAAAAAATAGTTTCACTATATGTAACTCCATTGACTAAGGTTTCTATTTCAATAAGATGACCTAAGAAAATTATAGGAGAGCTTGCAAAAATAACAAACAAATTTATGATAATAAAGCATGTGTCACTAGATTTTCTAAATTACAAAATTAGCAAATTTTGAAACTCGATAACCCTTTGATAGCCCTCTGATAACCCTCTGATAGCACGAATTAGTTATCATATTTGTCATATTCGCAAAATGTAAAAAAGAGGTGTCATGGGTTATTTTTTTTCTAAATGTTTTTGTCAACTGATTTTCCAAACTTGTAAGTCTTAATCTGGAGTGTCTTGTGAATTCATGTTCGCAAGAGATTGTCCTTTGATTTGTACAAATGAAAGTGACCAAATTTCCGATTCAATATGCCTATTATTTTGCGGACAAGACTATACAGAGAGATGAAAACATAATAAACATAAGATGGAATTCACTCATTCTCAACTTTAGAATAAGTAGAGATGAGTGTTCCCTTAAATGGTGTCTTTGGGACTTTAACAAAGTGTCCTACCCTTTCTATAGTATGAGAGGGGTTTCTGTTTATTGATTGACTATAAACAAGTTGTTCATTAGATCAGGAGTATTAGTATTTAAGGACTAAGAAGTAACCCAAGGATAATAAAATGGTAGTTTGACCCAACTAGTGTTACTTACACTCATAAAGGACTAACTTGCTATCATTGGTTTGTATCCATTGACACAGAAATATATCTACAATGAGAAGAGTTTAGTTGTGAGTCTCTAGTGAAGTGTACACACAAATATATACATAATGAGAATAGTTCATTTGATTAATTAATGTGGTTAATGAGTTTAAACAAATTAATCTCATATCCTTGTAGCTT
Organism: Cucumis variabilis; assembly: GCA_037974545.1. Taxonomy (NCBI): domain Eukaryota; kingdom Viridiplantae; phylum Streptophyta; class Magnoliopsida; order Cucurbitales; family Cucurbitaceae; genus Cucumis; species Cucumis variabilis. The sequence continues at coordinate 8,764 of JBBPDI010066378.1, forward strand.
ATGATCTATAAGTCTATTAGGTCTCCTTTCCTAACTTGTAAAGAGTAATGAGATTATTATATCTTAAATGGAATTTAAATGGTTCAAATTCACTTAGAAAATAGTATAATGTATGATGATACATTATAGTATAAAGTTTATATTTTAATGAAATTTCATAACATAAATTTAGTTTTGGATTTGATTCAAAATTTATGAAAAAAATAAAATATTTGAATAAGTTCAAATATTAATTTAATATAAATTGGATTCATATGAAAACTATTAAGTTGAAATTAATAGTATTATGATACACATTAAAACTATAATTTATGAGAGAAATATTTATTCGAATGTGATTCAAGTATGGATGAAATTAAATATAAGATATTTATTTGAATAATTAATTAATTTTTTTTAATTTAAATTAGTTTAATTAAATGAGTGGAATTAAAACTATAGGATATAGGATATGTAGGAGATATTAATTTAAACATGGATTTAAATGAAACAATTAATTAGATAGAATTTATTATAAATTATCACAAAACCGTTGAAATATTTACAAAATATAGCTAAATTGAGATTCTATCATTGATAAACTTTCTAAACACCGATAGAAGTCTATCAATGTCTAATAGACACTAGCACTGATAGACACTAATAGGCATTGATAGAAGTCTATTAATGTCAATCAGTGTCTACTAATGATAGCATATGGAAATTTGCTATATTTTGTAAGAGTTTTTTTTTTCAATTTTACTATATTTAAAAATACTCCTTAATTAATTATTAAATATTAAAGTAATTAATTAAATTATTTAGGTTAAAATCTTATTTTGGTCTTTATATCTTGTTCTATTTTGGTCTTTATATCTTGTTCTATTTTGGTCTATAAGCTTTCAAAAGTGTATGCTTTTGTCCCTACACTTTTGAAAAAACTTACTTTGGTCTTTGCCTAGAATTTCATTAACTCAATCTTTAACGAAATAATGATGTGTTTTCTATATTTGGATGATTAGTCTCTAGATTAATTATTGATAAATAACACCAAGAAATCTTACTAATTTATTACACAAATCTTTTATGTCAACATCACACTTGAATAAAATAAAACCCAAAATAAAAATTAAATTTGTTTTTTTTTTCCTCTAAAAAAAAACTTAAATCTCTCCCTTGCTCCCCACCCTTTATTCATTTGTTTTTCAAATTGAAATCTTGAAGCAAATCAAATAGAAGACATTGAGTAGAATAATAATAATAATAATAAAAGAACTGATATAGTAGTGTTAATATCTATGACAAGGAAAAATAAACTAAAAAATTAAAATATGTACAACACATATATAGAATAAGCTCTACGAAATTGCAGATAAATATTCACAATGAATCACAAAACCCAAAAAAGAAAGGAAGAAGAAAGAATTAAGAGGAAGAGAAAAAAAATCACCCCAAATAAATCACAAAATATGTCAAACTTTGAGGCACTTAAAAATTTGTATGTAGATAAATTGCATCTAGCATGTGAGTTGAGAAAGTGAAGATAGAATGACAATGCGCAAAAAAACGGTGATGATAAAAAATTTAAAGACAAAGTGACTTTTTGATTAGTTTTTCGAAAAAATATCAATTTACCATCTAGCCTTTAATTAAAAATTAAAATCCTATATTATACTAGTCATCCAAATATAGACTTCAAAATATACAAGACATAAAGGACCAAAATATGATTTACATAAATTATTTATTATTAATTTAATTTAATTTAATATTAAATTAAATTAAATTAAAAGTAACTCCCATGGAAATTACTTGTTACGTGGCATTCTCTCCACATTTACTCCCAATCTCCAATAAATAGACGTGCGAAATAGAGGAGGGGTACGAAATATAGTTGTTCTAAAACTCTCCTCTGCTTTTCTCTCCATCTCAATAAAATATCTCAAATTCAATTTTGATTCTCACAAATAAAAGAATAGGAAGGTCTTTAATTGGTGGTGTTCTAGTTCGTGACTATCGAAATAACGTATTGTAAATTTAGAGTAGCCAACAAAACTGAGTTTTGTAATCTCTATAACTTTTTTATTTAATTTCAAATGCTAGCCTATATTAATTTTATGTTCTGTAACTGTAATAAATTTTGCCAATGTAGGGATATTTCAAAATTACAATTAAAATTAAGTTTATGACCTCTATGAAATGCTTTCTGCTGCATTAAGGCTCTCATTCCCTTAACCATGATTGTAGCAAACACATTGATATAAAATTTCATTTTATTAGAGATTGCATTTCAAGAAAAGAGGTTCAAGTTGAATATGTGAAAACTAAAGATCAGATTGCGAATATATTCATGAAGCCACTCAAATTAAAGTTGATGTGTTTAACAAGTTAAGAACTTTGCTTGGAGTTTTGAAAACGTGTTTAAGGGAGTATGTTGAAAATTAAACATGTTTTAATTAAATAAGTTATATGTGAATTGATTATTTATGAAAGTGAAAAAAAAATTAAAGGATGTGAGTAAAATTAAGTAGGTTAGTGTTAGAGTTATTTGAGTAGAGTTTCACATGAATTAAGTGTAAAATTTTAATAGTTACGTTTAATTGTTGTGTGAGTTGTGTATTTAAAATTTTTCCACCACAATTCTATAAATAGGATTGACATTTACATGGTTGAAACAACCAAGTGTGAAGAAGAATACACACGAACGTGGTTAATTCAAAGAGACTTTCAAATAAGTGTTTTCGTTTTTTCTCTCAAATATTCTATTTGATGATTATTTATTTGGAGGTACTAATTCCAACTTCCAACAAAATAAGTCGTTCTCTCTAAAATGTCCAAGTCTTTATACTGATTTATTAGTAAAAGTTTAGATTCAAATGTTTATCTATCCTCCTTTTGTGTCAATTTCTTAAATAAAATTGATTGATCACTAGTGTTGACGATAGTGACTGTCCCAACCTTTGTCAAATGGACCACAACTAATTAACAGAAGTAACACACTAACAGTCAACACTAATTTGAGCTAAAAAAACGTGATTCAACCAATGATCATACCCGAAACTACCATCATAAAAAGAGCAATTATATCCTTGACTAGTGGCAATTAGTGTGAGAAGAGTCTAACAAAAGTGGTCTTTAAAAAATATACCAAATGAGCAAAATATTTAAATTATATAAAACAATTTCCAAAACTGAAAAAACTCATAGGCTCACAATAAAAAAATACTAAAAGTGTCTTCGTGATTAATTGACCACTCACACACGTAATGTATTTGGTACTCAATCTTGTACCAAGATAATATAGATTTGGTACACGACCGTTTAGATTTGGCGACCATTTAGATTTGGATACACGATCGTTTAGATTTGACTACCCAAATTTAAATGATTTTTTCAAGATTATTTGGTACAATCGTTTAAATTTGACTATTCTTTGATATACAATAGTTTAGATTTGGTTTTTTCAAGATTTTTTTTGCTAGATGATCATTTAGATTTGTGTATTCAAATCTAAACGTTTTTTTCAAGATTATTTGGTACACACGATCGTATAGATTTTGATATTCTTTGGTACACGATCATTTAGATTTGAGAGTTTTTTTTAAAGAATATTTGATACACAATCGTTTAGATTTGACTACATGATCGTTTAGATTTAGCTACCCACATCTAAACGATCGTGTACAAATATTCAACGATTTTTTTTCAAGATCTTTTATATTTGTTAGATTTGGTTGTAGTCAAATCTAAACGTTTAACAATATCTAACTTTTTGTTCAAGATTGTGTATTAAAAATTTTTATATTTGGTATACGATCTTTTTACAACCAAATAACAGTTTGAAAAATATAAAAGAAAAATAAATCTTTTATATTTGGTACACGATCTTAAACCAAATAATAGTTTGAAAAATAAATTGCAAAAGAAGAAGAGAAAAAGACGATAAAAAGAAAAAGAAAAATTAGAGAAGAAAGAAGAGAAGAAAAAAAGTGGAAAGGAATAGCAAATCTGCAATATTTTAGAAAAATGACCTGTTTCGTAGGCCTTTTAACTTTGTTCTACAGATCGTAAATATTTCAGAGTTTTGTTATATTTTTTAAAAAAATTCTAAAAAAAAAATTAAGAAAAAAGAAAGAAAGACATACCAAAAACTAGTATGAGTATATGTGGATGGCTGCGGCGGCGAACACAGCCAATACCGTCCTTTCTCCCATCGCCGGAGTATCCATGTGGACATTTACATTCATAACCTCCTACCGTATTTGTACACGTATTTGTACACTCATTCTCATGAGGATCATCACATTCATTTTTGTCTGAACAAATTAAACAAACAAAATAATTAAGTTAGAGATGATACTCTAGGGATTAGTGTAAGCCAACATACATAGACACCAAATATTTGGATGAGCCAATCTTTTATATATCACACACAAATAAAAGATTATATTTTCATAAGATATGAAATGTGAGAGAAGATTTTGTTACTTGACAGACTACGAACAATTAATTGAGTGAGATGCATGTAAATATATAATTTTAACCTTCAAACAAAAAGTAAAAAAAAATGTAATTGAGAAGAAATAAAAAAATGTAATCAAAAAGAAATTTTATCTTGTGAAAGTTGTGTATAATAAATTTTAGTTAACTCACAATATTTAGTGTCTATACTTTCAGTTTTGTATTGATTGTTCTTTCAACTTTAAAAAGTGTTTGAGAGAGGTTTATAAACTTTCAATTTTGTGTTTAATTAGTGACAAATTAAGTTTATGACAAATTAATATCTAAATTAATTGATAGCTATTAGATACAAATTTGAATTTTGTCTAATGGAACCATTTTTTTTATTGGGTGACTAGTAAATTTGTGAATTAAACAATTCTAAATTTATAATTTTGTAAGTTAAAAATTGAAACCTTACATTCCTTTGGAAAAAAAATTGGTTTTTAATTATTTTAAAACTATTTTTAACAATAATATTATATGGGTTAACAACCAAGAATTTATGGTACAAATCCAACCTCATTATATATTTTTTAGAAAAAGAAACTATTTTTCTTTCATCATGAAAAAAAGTTATTTTTTATGCCGTTGGTACTTGTGTACAAACTTGTAATTTGAAATCGTAATCTATTCAATAGAGTTGGTTATTGAGAAATTATTAGTAAAATTGAATATTATAACCTTGAATCCAATAAATTAAGGTCTTAAGGCTATTTTGAGTAAACTTAAACTTTATGTAGAGACATAAACATGGATCAAGTTCGAGTATATAGCCTAAACGGTCTATAATGTATGAATAAGGTTGGACGTCTTATTCTAGGGACACTATGGATGCGACCCACTTTGTAGTTAGTACAAACGATATGATCTTGAATTATCGTTCATGTAGAGACATGAAAGTGGGGACATCTTATGTAAAGAGTTTACATAATTAAGCAATGAAATAGTCACTTGTACGTTACAACATTATTTACTATCCTTAGATCTGCATAGGTGAGGACAGTTCATCAGTGCTGACCCAATAAGCATTCCTTTTCAGGGATAAGATCAAGTAGATATAATTGAAAAAAGAGGGTGCAAGACGGAATTCACTTTAACCTACCTTATGGTTAAATGGTAAAAGTAGTAAAAATTCAAATAGTTGACTTTTTACTTTGAAAAGTCAAACTTTGAAATGAATGTGGATTCACGCTTGCGATTGAAATTAATCAAGAAGAACAAAATGGTAAAAAGTTAGAATGTTGACTTTTGGTTTGAAAAGTCAAAGATTGACTTTGACTGCCCTTTGACTAAAGTTAGTGGAAAATCCAACATTTTGTTGGGATAATCTTATTAACTCTAGTGGGCTAGGTTTGTCATTCGATGAAGACAAAACGCCCACTAGATAAAGTGGACTTTGAGTTGTTAGGCTATAGTGTTGCAATCAATTTCTTATAAAAACAGTCTTACAATTCATTTGATGGGTTGAAATGCAACACCTCAAAAATTAAGGTAATTTTTAAGCTTAATTATCTTAGTTTAAGTTAATTATATTGAAATTATTGGGGTGTTATTTGAGATAATTGGTGAGAATTGTTTAATTTTGTGGAAATTAGAATTAATTAAATATTTATTGGAAGAATATTTAATTAATGTGGATTTGAAATTTTGGTGTTGTTAAAGATTTGTTATGAGTTATTTTTAAATTTGTGAAGTTTAGAGAATTATTGGTAATTAGATATAGGTGTATATATAATTAATTAAGTTATGGAAAGTTAATAATAATTATATTATTAAAGACAATATAATTATTAAAAATAATATATTATTGATTTTAGAAAGAAAAGACACGATCTGATGGAAGAGAATTAACGAGGAGACAAGATAAGATTTATTTGATTTATCTTAAAAGGAAAAGGAAACTTGGTTTAGAATTAATTATATATAGTTGGGTGTTTGGTTAGTTTGTTCTTGCTATCATGCAGTTATAGTAGCTTTTGTACTTTGAACTTAGCTTCAGTTAAAAGATTGGGAGGATTTGACATTGCTTATTCATGGAGTAATTAAATTTAAGGTTTGATACGAGGAATATAGACTAATGATCAAACATATTTATGTTTTAGGTCTTTAACGATGGACAAGAATTGGATGAAAGTTAGGAATAAGTTATCGGTTGTGTATATAGAGGGTGTGTCCCAATTTTTAGAGATTGCCCAGTTCTTCGACCATTTGTTCGCATTCTATAGCAGTTGAATAAGCTAATGTAGTTCTCATTGAGCAAAAAAGACTTGAGCTTCAAGAAACTAGATGCATGATTGAAGAGCAGAGAAGGTTCTCCGAGATGCAGTCTAAACAAAGGGAAGAAATGATGAAGAAGATTGAAGAAATGAGTCAGACACAGGGAGGACCGTGAGTGGAGATCTTGCGATACGTATTAATTTTGAACTTTAACGTTGTTTATTTTGCATTATTAGTGATATTAGCATTATATATATCTATTTTTTTTTTTGTCCTTGTAGGTGTGTTGTTCAATATGGTGTTTGATGCTTTTTTATTTTAATTTCCTTTTTCATGTCATTTTTTTTAACAAATTTGAAATTGTGTTCTTGTGATTAACGTTTATTTAATTATAATACAATTTCGATTTGGATATATTATTTACTATTTTGGTTGTTCAGTTTTTATTTAAACTAAATCAAAATCGAAATGAAATCGAATAGAAACTACAATCGAAACAAAAAAACAATAAATAAATAATAATAATAATAATGTATAAAAAAACCTTGAATACCTATTCCCGACGCACTTAATGCATCGGTAAAAAGATCTTATCCCAACGCATGTAAGATGGCATGGGGACAGGTTCCACGACGTATCATCGGAAAACACCTTCTCCCGACGTGACGAGAACGTCGGTAGAGTTGTATAGGTTACCCCGACAAATTAACGACGTCAATGAAATGAACGTTGGGAGAAAGAAACTCCCGATGCATTTTAGTTGGGCGTCGAGAATGGGTCTCCTGAAACGATTTTATCCACATCCTTTTCGATGTTGAAGAAAACGTCAGGAAAGCTTTTCTCGACATATTTTGTAATCGTCCCCGACGCCGTAATACATCGAGACAATACCAAGTTCTTGTAGTGTTTAGGAGCACGATATTTTTGGGGTATTTTCTTACAGAACCCTAATGGAAAGTTAACAAACATCTAGCAAGACTAGTAATGGGTTCCTTACTGAGTATATGTTTATACTCATCTTTTCTATATTTAATTTTTAGGTAGTGGTAGAGGTAGAGGAAAGCTGGCGAATGATAAGAAATGACCGTGCTTGCCATAGGGGAAATCTTATGTTGCTTTCGCCTTTCATGTTTTTCAATATTTGATTTTTTTTTGTATTTTATTTAAATTTATCAAACTTATGAAATACTTTTATGTTACTTTTCTTTAAAAGTTAGATAGGACCTGAACTAGGACTAAATTTTCTAGCATTTATTTCTCTTTCCAAATTATAAATTATAAACGAGCATTTGAAATTCTTTATTTAAGAACTTGGTTTCATCTCTTCCATTTAAATGAAATAAAATCTTTATGTATTTTAGTACTAATGACCTTAGCTTAGTATAAGGAGTTGGGTTGTTAGATGAAATTTTTGGGCTCTCATAGAAATTAATTGGGTTGTTCATTTCTTCTTAAAACCTCTTCACTAAAAGAAATTTGATTTCTCCCGATACCAAACTCTAATCAATATTTTCCATCTTTTTCTCTCTTCTGACTCCTTCATCCATTGAGTTTTACAATCTTGTTCTGAGTTTAGAGAATAGTGGATCAATTCTAGTGGTGGTTCAGTCGAGTTTGTGTGGAAAATTTCTAGTAAACGAAGTTACGGAGGCAAAAATTCGTTTGACCGGTCCTAATTCAATTTAGTTTAAGGTTTCACGTTAACTTAATTAGTGCAATCAGGGTAATCTCGATTCGATTTCTACTATGCATGACTATAATCTATCACTTGGTAGAGTATGATTTTCATTTACTCCACATGTTTAAATATTTTACACTTTTACTCTCAAACTTTTACTAATATTCATAAGCATTGAAGTTAACTAAACTCAACTTTAAAAGATAAAAATTTGCCATTTTCCCAACATGAGTCTAGCTAATTAACTCGCATCTATATGTTCTTGAGATGAGAGTTCCTAGGTTCAAATCCCCTCACCCTAAAGTTTTACTTAAAAAACTTTTTCAAACAAACAAAAAAAAAAATTATCATTTTTAAAACCTAAATATCAAATAGAAATGAGACTAAAGTTTTAGAAGCCAAAAATGGTATTTTCACGAATAATTCACGTACCTCGGCATCCAATGTGTGGCAAATATGGATTCACAATGAAAGCATCCAAGCACTTGCAGCGGTAACCCTCCATAAAGTCTCGGTTTAGGCAACTGCTATTTCCTTGACAGGCATAGTTTTGACTATCTATAGCCTCCACACAGGACTGGTTGCCAACGGACCAGTCCAACACTGTCGACACGGTGGCGTTCGGGTAGTGGGGAACAAAAGCTGATGAGAACTTAAACTCACTCTCTTCTACCACAAAGCCATATCCACATGAATATATATCTGATCCATTTGTTATGTCATCCCCTGTGACAGTCACATGCATCTGCAGTTTCATCCATCTTATACGTTAGTACATCAATCGTATGTTTTATTCACATGTCTACGAGTTCTACACAATGTTACTAAGTAACATTGCTATGGTTTTAGTGTTACGTCCAATAATAGACAATCTTATATGTTAGAAAGTAATTTTCAAATTTAAGTTTGTTTATAATTTTGTTTCTAATAGACCGGTAGTCTAGCTCTTATATATTACTAACTTAATTTACATCTCCTTTTCAAATTCATAAATATACATACACAGATATTTATTTGATGCATTTTAGATACAAATATTTATTAAATGAAAAATTAAAATGTTTCATTAGGTCATTTTGCCTTCATTTGATTAATATATTGATTAGGTTGGGATATCTTTTTTATGTTTTTGGTCAACATAAAATTTGGAGCTAGTGTATAGATTAAAATACCTAAATTAAAGCTCCTGGCTGAGAGCAAGTGTCTAATTAACTCAGCTAGAACAATTACTTAAAATTGACGATTACGTACAACCTCTAAAGTAATTCATTTATAATTTGACCTAAATTTAATGATAAAGTTTTGGTAATTTTAAAAACCTTACTTTATTCAATCCGCCGGGAATTGTCACTTGGCAACACCCAACACCGGAGCACGACCCATTGGGCATATTACGGTAGCTACTACAGAATGACGTACATGCTGTTAAGTAATTCTCGCTCCCCTGGAAAGTGCCGCTAATCGTCGAGATAGTACTACAACCGATGACAGTGATGATGTTCTTGGTCGAGATGGTGAACTGGTTGGATTCGAGAAACGTTTCGTTTTTTCCAGAGACGTTCCCATTGCCATCAAAACAATACTTGGCCACAGGATTTTCAATACCCAACTCCCCATCATCCACCGAAATACTCGTGATCGGAACATGGCGGACGAAGGGCTTGTTGGGATTAAAGGAGCCATTGCAAGTGACAAGAAATGCGTCATTGAGAGAGCATT
>JBBPDI010066395.1:0-18850 GCA_037974545.1 Cucumis variabilis
AATTGGTTGTGGATGCCTTCCATGTTTGTATGATCAATGGGATTGGTAGCTGACTTTAACAAAGATAACGTAAGTTTGGTAGTGTGGCAGACGATTTTGGCGATGTGCCGACGATTTCGACAAGAAGGGTAGAGGTTGTGGAACAACTTCGATGGGGTTGTGTTCAACGTAAGATGGTGAAAATATATGGGGAAGACAATGATGGAAGACTTTGACAACTTTGACAAGGTAGGGCTTTAAAAGATGTTAATCGAGAAAGGGTTGCGGATACGGCCGAAGACGATGGAGAATCATGGGAAAAATCCATTAGGAATTGGAAAAGTGCGAAAATGGCATACTTTTAACAATTAAAAATTAGCTTTTATTGATGGGCAATTCATATCAAAGAAAACCCAAATAAAACAACGTAATTTTTTTACTTTTTTTTTAATATTTCTTTTCTTGTCTACCAAATTTCTCCAGTAAAATATTTATTTTGGCTCAAATCTATTATTGAGTTTCTGGGGTAGATTCATTGATACAGAACCAAGTTATATATCTTTCTTGATGGGCAGTTGATAACTTGTAAAATATGCAACTTATAATCGCCTTTTAGGTAGAATAATGAGACCAAAATGTATGGTAGGAGTGCCAAAACGCATAACTTATGTTGGAAATACATAATTATTTAGAAATACATAATACATAAGCTTCATGCTTACTTTACCCCATTTTTAAGTGCCTAAATGAAGGATTATTAACAAAAGAATAATCTAGCAAATCACAGAGGAACTAGAGTAGTGACAAGGCGAGAAGATCAAAGCATCATGTGAGAAGAGATTTGCTAGAAAACAAAAGTGGTCATGTTTGGAAGAATAGATGCACAATTGAAATTGAAAGAATAGATGGAGAATTCTTCGGCAAATGCATAGTTTTCTATTTGGCAGATAACTAAAAATTGTTGTTTCTTCAATGGCTCTTCATAACTTTATAAGGGTTCATTCAAAAACATATTTTGAGTTCAAGCCTCATGATGACAATGAGATGCTACTACCTTCAAATGATGAAATAAATTATGAGGATGTCGATGAAAAGCATAGAGGTTTAGTTCGTGAAATGAAGAGAACGTGATTTAATTCCACAACTTCTCATGTTTAGTTGATATTATATTATTTAAGAAATTTATTATTATTATTATTATTATTATTATTATTATTATTATTATTATTATTATCATTGTTATTATTATTATCATTGTTATCATTGTTATTATTATTATTGTTATTATCATTGTTATTATTATTATCATTGTTATTATTATTATTGTTATTATCATTGTTATCAGTGTTATTATTACCATTGTTATTATTATTATTGTTATTATTATCATTGTTATTATTGTTATTGTTATTATCATTGTTATCATTGTTATTATTATTATTATTATTGTTATTATTATTGTTATTATTGTTATTATTATTATTATTATTATTATTATTATTATTATTATTATTATTATCATTGTTATTATGATTATCATTGTTATTATTATTATTATCATTGTTATTATTATTATTGTTGTTGTTGTTATTATTATTGTTATTATTATTATTATTATTATTATTATTATTATTATTATCATTGTTATCATTGTTATTGTTATTATTATTATTGTTATTATTATTATTGTTATTATTATTGTTATTGTTATTATTATTATTATTATTATTATTATTATTATTATTATCATTATTATTATCATTGTTATTATGATTATCATTGTTGTTATTATTATTATCATTGTTATTATTATTATCATTGTTGTTATTATTATCATTGTTGTTGTTGTTATTATTATTATTATTATTATTATTGTTATTATTATTATTATTATTATTATTGTTATTGTTATTGTTATTGAGAAGTCGACACAAGAAAAAGAAGAAGAGAGGAGGCCTTAGAAGCTTAAGTAGCTAAGTAGTGTGTGTTTTCTTTAAAATGTTTATGTTAAAGATTTTACTTATAAGTTCTTATTTGACTTTTGTTAATGATTTCTATTTAGATGGTTCCTAAAAAGTGATTCATACGAAAAGCTTATATGTTTTAGAGTATGTTGTGTTTCAAAGCATGACTTGTTATGAATTTGTGTTCAAACCATTAGTTACTTTCTTTTCTTAATGAGCTAATTGTTATGTGCACAAGGTGAATTGAGCCAGGACAATGTATAGAAGATGTGCATTAGTCTCAGCCTAAGCAACAAGGACAAATTTATATATTCTTAGATGTTGTTGTTAGAGTAGTCTAAACGCGACGTTACGTGACCTAGTGTAGAGAATGATTTGGGATCCTTGACAAAAGGAATGTTGATAACTAATGTGTGTTTATGTGAGATGAAGCATTTGTGCGAAATATTATGATAAATTTATGTGATTTGATATGTTTGGCGAAATAATGTTTACAAAAAAGTATTTCGCAAAAAGGGTTTATTAAAAACATTACTGAGTCTTGTAGACTTGCGTTTTTAAATTCCATCTTCCAGAAATTAGACGTTAAGGCCAAGCAGAGAAAAAGTGAAGGGCTTGCTAGTAAGAGTTGTCAGGCGTTTTACTTTCTAAGCTTAAGAGTTGTACTTTTGTGATTTGTTTTAAGTGTTGTAGAATGCCTTACTTATTTTCTTTTTAAGTTAATGAAAGTTTTGGTTTGGTTTACTTCTCTTGTAAGTTGTTTTATCGTATAAAGTATAACTGTAGTTTAAGTTACGAAAAAAAAGTCAGGTGATTAAGTAAAGCTTATGGACCTTAAGACTATGTGTGTTGGTGTTTAACAAGTCAAGATACTCAAGTCACGCTGCATTTCGTAAGAAAATCTAGTAGGTCTACAGGACGAGATGTGATAGCATAAGATAGCGCATGGCTAAGCTGCACGAAGTACGTGCCTATGCCATTCGACATGTCTTACATGCAAGGACACACGCATTACGCAAGGTGTACAACCATGATGCACTCATTTCGTTAGTTGTGAGGTTAGCACATGGCAAGGCCTACCCAGGCCCTGTTCGCGTGCCAACCTCTTGCAGCCCGTGCTCTGTGCGCCAGCACACGAAAATAGGCAATTTTAGGCCTTTTTTTGTGTTTGCTATTTTTGAGACAATTTGAATTTTTCTAAAGATAAAAGATTAATTCAAGTTTAAATTGCATTATTTTAGGAGAAGAAGAAATTGTGCAAATTTATAAGCCAATGGTCTAGCTACCCTTTGTGACAATGGTCTAGCTACCCTTTGTGAGTGACAAAACAAATTTCTAAGCATGTATTAATAATTGTTATTAAAAATATGAATTTAGCTAAATGTTTGATTCACTAATGATTGATGAGATTTACAAGCAAGACTTTAGTATAATTTTAAAGAAATGCTTAACAGCATGAGTTATGGAAGCATGATTTATAAGAATAAAATTGTAAAGAGATTTATAAGGAAGCATGTGTTTATTTCAACATGAGATTTCAAAGTATGTTTCAAGAATTGTTTTGCTATTTTTGAGAGGGACCAACTGAGGTTTTAAGTATGAGTAAAATTTTTAAACCATGTCTATTGTATATACAACTATCTATGGCCAATATACACAGAGTATCAAGGGTATGGGGCTTTGCTAACCACTTAGCCAACTACCACCGAGTTCAGGTAGGATAGTATCAATTTTACTCTGCTATCTTGACCGAGTTCATGCATGATGATATCACGATCGATATTATCAGATACGATAGTATTGAGCTATAAAACTAACGTGACTGAGTTTTAGGGTATTTAATAGAGAAGATTAAACAAATTCATTTTAGAAAGTAAAAGAGTTATTTAAAGATAGAAGAAGTTGAGCAAGTTTGAAAGATTTAAGAAGTTCTATGTTACGTGTTGTACTTGATAGATTATTTATGTTAAAAGCTAACCTAGTTCAACTATTCAAAAGCATGATTTTATAATCGTCACTTAGTAGGCTATTTAGCTTACCCTTTTCAAATATTTTTCACTTTTCAGGAAGAGATTGTGATCCCCAAGCTTGAAATGCAATCGCCAGTTTGTTGTGCCAGTTTTGTCTTTAAACTATTGTATATCTAGTGTTTAGTAGTTCAAGTTAAATTATGTCTTGTAAATATGTCTCTAAGTGTAAGTGTTAAACTTGTCGATGTCATGTTGTCTTTGTTCTGGTTTCTTAATTAAGGTTTGTCTGAAACTATTGGCTTATGCGTTTAACTTGTAAACATGATCATGTACTAAAAATTTGTTTAATTTATGAAGTACACATTTGGCTCACTAATTAATTCTTAATTCATTAAGTTGCATTAGTGTTTTAGTGTTTAGTAGATAGCATTGATAGGTGTCACCAAATAGTTAGAGGCGGGATTTATCAGCTTCAAACCACCTCTTAGGCTAAGAATAGTTGGTTTGAAAGGAGGTGTAGCAATGGAAGTTTTTGTCTGCTTTGCCACGTGAAGTTTTTTACTAGTCATCACATAGTCCTTTGCATTGTATGTTGGCTTTCATAGCCAGTTTGTAAAATTGTAACAACTCATCTGGTGTCCAATCGAAGTTTAAGTTGTTCATTCAACTATTGGTTAAGTTAGTTCTTTAAGTTTTACTAAGCATTTGAAGTTAATAAAATTGTAAGTTCTACAATGTATTATTGTTCATGGCGCAGTGGTTTATATATAAGAATATAACCTAAATTCCTAAGTGAGAATTATAAACATTTAACTGTGAAAGTATACAGTGAGGTAACAAGTTGTCTAGTATATATCCTAGGCATATAGTGTCATGTCACCACCAAGGGATGTTGGCATTTCTCTTGCTGTTACATCCTCTTTCAGTTTAAGTTGGTGAATCAAGAAGGAGTACGGCATAATTTAAATTCTTTTTCTAAATATTTGTCAATGAAACTTGTGTCGTCTACAAAAACTCCTTTAAAATTATCTCAAATTCTTTGTTTTCAACCTTTCAATTTGTAACTTCCATCTCTTCATTTTACTTTTCTTAAAATTGTTGCTTACTCTAGTCATGTATACCACTGCATTTGAGTACTTTTCTTTTCTATATACTTGAATTTCTTCTATTTCTTTCTCATTTCTTTCATTTTTTTTTGGTAGTGGGACGATGATTTTGTTCGTGGTATTTTGCTTGTGTCTATTTTTTTTACGTAGATTGGTGAGATTTTGTTTAAGTAAAATTTTTTTGGCACTTGAAGGTTTTGTGTTAAAAATTAATAAAAAAATATAGCACAATTTGGAAAATATTTTCTAATGCAGCTTATCAAATGCATTTGAGGAAATATAGAACTGTTTTGAAATATTTGCAAATATGGTAAATGTTGACTAGTCAATATGTAATTTTTTTAAATTCAAAGTTTGCCCTTCTACAGTGAATAAGTTTTCATGTTCTTTTTCATTGCACTAACTCCATGAGCTGATGGGATGAGCGATATGGTACTAGCATCAATTCAGGGTGGAAAATCTATAAAGTAAGGCTATGAATCAACATAGATCTAAACAAAAACATGTTCGGTCGACTAAGGATTTGAGAAGACATTATTAAAAGATCAAATCAAACTCCAGACAACAAAGTATATTTTTAAACTTCAAACTTTTTAATCAAAGAAACTAACAAAATCATAGCTAAGAGCAAGTGTAAGGCCCTGATCCGGAGAAAGTGGTCCTGTTAAAGAGGAGCTTTGTTGGAAAATTATTTTGGATAAGTTTAAGTATGTGACATCTTGCGAGGAGGGATGCAAGAAGAGAAAGGCGAGCAAAGAGAAATGTTGAGTCTAAGTTCGATTGTGTTAAGGTAAGCGATGCAATAAAAATAGTTGTCGGGAAAGAAGCATGTGTTGGTTGCTAAGAACTAGGTGTTTAATGTAGTAATGTGGGGAAAAGTACCTACATCTAAAAGAGTGGGGCGAAAAAGTAAGTGTCATGTTGAGATGACTAGAAAACCGTTGAGAAAAGTAAATGTTTGTTGCTTCTCGAGAAGATAAAGAGAGTCAAACGATTAAAGAGTTTAGTTTTCCAAGAAGGTAAGGTTGGCATCTCAAGGAAACGTCTAATCGCTACTGGTATTTAGCTTAAGTGTCGAGTTTGGGTTAGTTGCATGACATGGTGAATTGGTAAGGCGACATGTGTATAGCGTGAAAGTGGTCCTTGGATGTGAAAGGTCACTATAAATAAGGTCCAACGTTGAATGAAAAAGGAGTTTTTAGAGATGTTAAACAGTTTGAAAGATTATAAGAGAAAGCTCTAAGTGTTAAACGTCTAATCGAGGAAACTGCTAGGCAAGAAGAGAAAGCAGGAAGCAGAGAAGGAAAGAGTTGAAGAGGAGAAAGTTGAAAGCAGAGAAGGAAGGAGTTGAGGCTAAGTATTTTTGCTAGTGATTCTTCATAAACAAAACGGGTATCTTTGTGAAAGATCTCTACAATAAATTATGTATCTTTAGTAACTTTCATAAGAAAAATATTTGTAAATCTTCCATCCAAGGAAGAAGTGTTTTATAAATGATTTTCATAAATAGTTAATATTGTTGTGAACTTGATAAGTGAAAGATGTATTGTTTTGAAAGTATTCTTTCGTTGATGCTTATTGCATGGTATTGTTACTACTGTGATATTATGTGAGGAAAGTAAGCTGAAAAGCTAACCTTTCTGTTTACTTAATTGTACTAGTTGTATAATGTGAGAGAATGAGATATATCGCAAGATGTTGGTGGAAATCCCAAGTAACTCGTGTGACGTTGGTCGAATGTGAATTTAGACCTAAGTGAGGGAAGAATCCCAGGTCAAGATGAATTGTGATGTGTTCTTGACGCTAGATGCTAATTGAATGTGAATACCAGATCTAGGCGAGGAACAATGTATGAGACACTAGTTGAATGTGAATTCCAGGTCTGAGAAAATATTGAATGTTGCGAGACGCTGGTGGAAATCCCAGGTAACTAGCGTGATGTTGGTTGAATGTGAATTCCAGGTCTAAACGAGAGGAGAATCCTAGATCTCGGTGATGAGTTTGGAATGCATAATGACTTGAGAGCACATGGAACTTACTATGCTTGTTGTGATAGTAGTTTGATTGATTGTGGTTTGATGGGATGAAAACCATATGTATGTGGGCTGATCTTGTTATTATTATTGCTTTCCCCAAAAGGTATTTCTCAAACCCATCACTCATTAAATCCTTTTGACTTACATTTTAAGTTTCCCCTCCCTAGGTTGTTAGGTGTTGAAGCCAAGTAAAGGATAGATCACAAGCGTGGAAGCTATTTAAAGGAGGAAAGGTAAGGTTCTCGTTATGTAAACGTGTGCGGTGTGAGAGTCGTGTCATCCTACCTAACGTTTAAGGAGCTGGTTGGTAAGCACATCGCTCATTGATGTTGATAACTCAATCCAGAAGGAAGGCGAGTGGGACATCTAGGTTGGTAAGGCCATGCTCGGGGAGCAAAAGAGCCAAGGAACTGAGCTAAGGAAAGGAAGCCCTAAATGCTATCCTTAGGTTGGGTTGTTGGGTGACTTAAATAAAGGATGAAATAGGGTCTTTACGCCTTTCGGTACCCCGCCTTAAGAAGTAGCGTTAGGCGGCAAAGAAAGAAAAGAAGTTTATACTCTAGAACTTGGTTTTATTTTTATGCTCGAAGAAAGAAATGTATTTGTAGTTTATGAACTCTGTGTAAAGTTTTAAGTTAATAAAGAGATTTATTTATTCTGCTGTATTTTTCTTCTATGCTTATCATCTAGAAGCTAATGTTGTTTAGATCTAAGTGTTAAGTACTAGGCGACATAGCTAAGTTTAAGGGTTTTTTTTCGCTGCAAAGACTTGTGAAGGTCTCCAAGGTTCAAGTAAAGAACTTTGAGAAGAGACAAGTGAAAAAAGTTGTTATGCTCGTGGAGAGGTACGCGAGAGATGTCTAGACGGAACGTCCCCATCTGGTGCCATGGAGTGACATTTGGGATGGGGCATGACAACAAGTTTAGGGTTTAGCCCAATAGGATTTTACTTAGGCAATTGAAATTTTTAGTAAAGAAATAAGGAATTCAAAATTGGAGAAAGGTGTTTTGTGAAATCTTATAAACAAAACCAAAAGAAAGTAAATCTTTTATGGTTTTTATAAAAAATATAACTTTTCCTCTCAATCAATTGTAAAGAAGGAATTATTATTTTTAGTCAATCTTTCTATCATTGAATGAATGACAATATAACAATTAAAATCAATACACAACTAATTAGTTCAAAAAACTATTTAACCTCGTATAATGAAGAAGATTCTTATTAAACTTATCAAATGCATTTTCATTTCAGCAGTTTCCATACATTCTTTAAGTTTGCTTTTCTTCGGTTTCATCATTGTAACATTCAAAAGCAAAGATAGCATCTATCTTTGAAAACGATTAATTAATTAAATTCAAATTGGATTATGCAAGAAAAGATTAAAAGGAAACAGTTGCTTAAAATCAATTCAAAAATCACCATTTATCAATCTTGATTCAAAGGTTATGCTTAGCACCATTAAAAATTAAACAAAGATTCATGCTCTCATGATTGATCAAGTCATTCAGAGAAGAAATCATATAAAATCAAGATTAAAATTCAACTAAAGATTGAAATTCAATTGCAATTAAAGTGTAGATTTTCTATAAAGATAAAACTAAAAAAGAATGGAAATCGAATTGAAATTCTACCGTAATTGAACTAAATTAACATGTAATAACCTTAAATAATAAATTAGGGTTTTGAGGAAATTAACCTTCACAGCTTCGATTTCTTGAAAATTTTCACATCTGCTTGATCCAAACCTCCCGACTTAGAACTAAATTGTGGGACCTACTAGATGAAGGAATCGAGAGAGAGTAAGAGATAGAAAATAAGGAATTGGGATTAGGGTTGAAAGATAATTTTGATAAGAGCAAACCCAAAATCATTTTTAAAAAAACTCAATTTATAAGGAAAAACCATGCAATATGCATTTCTATTTTTCACAAAAGTCTAATAACACATAACCTACTAACATTTAGTAGGCTTATTGTCTTTACAATAAGGTAACACCAAATCCGCTAGAGGTATTGGGATTATCCAACAAAATGTTGAATTTTTCCACCAACTTTGGTCAAAAAGTAAATAGGTCATTTGGTCAAAGTCAAACTTCGACTTTTCAAACCAAAAGTCAACATAATTTTAACTTTTTACCATTTTGTTTGTCTTGACTAAGTTCGACCTTCCAAGCATGAATCTACATTCATTTTCTTGAAATTCAAATAAAATTTGAATATATTTGTCGGTTAAAGGTTGTCTTTTCAACTCTTTGATTTTTTACAACTTTGACCATTTCCATTAATTTCAAACTTCTGAATGAGTCTGCATTCATATATTTCATGTTTAAATCTCATTTAAACATAAAACTCTATATCTAGTCTGATAACTTACGGCTATATCATAACTCTTTGAATTTTTTTTATGTTTCTCTCTCCTCATCTAATTCCAATAATTTGAATAAGTTCATCATACTTTTCTAAGTTTATTCCATATGAGCTAGCATGGGAACCTAATTAACCAATAGATCATAGACTCTAACGATTCAAGATTAACTGGTTAAACTCTTTTAGACCGAGTTAATCAACATTTGTTAACTAATGAGTTATTCTACTAAAGTCTCGTAGTTGTACTCTCCTCACTACAGATATATTTTTGTAGCCAATTCTGAAGAACCTCATAGCCACAAACGAGGAAAACACATAAAAAGAAAGTATCATTTGATACAGGAGATTATGCAACGAGGTGATGTGATTGTCACCAAGATCACTTCGAAGCACAACATTGTCAATCCATTTACGAAGACTCTCACGGCTAAAATATTCGAGGGTCATCTAAAAAGTCTAGGTCTGCAAGATACGTACATTAGGTAATCTAGGGCATGTGGGAGATATGTAATGGGTATGAGGATGTCTTAGTTTATTGTATTTGTATATATACGTTTTATGTAATATACTTGTACATTTTACCATTTTCAATCATAAAGGATTATTTTATTATGTACGTCCCATAGAGACTAGAGTTTTAGTCCAAGTGGGAGTTTGTTGGGATTTATATCCTAAAACTCGTAGATTGTAAATACAGTTCATTTATTGTTATTAATAAGTGTTATTATTATAATTTCAATAAATGTTATTGATTATATTATTAGTTTTCTCTTAATAACCAAAATCTAATAAACTAACATCCTAAGTTGTTTGCATAAGTCTTGAACAGTATGTAGCGACATACAGGGATCAATGTTCGATATTAGCTTAAAGGGTCTATAGTACAAGGATAAGGTTGGGTACCTTATTCTGGTAACGCTATGAATATGACTCACTTTGTATTTGATACAAATGCAATGATTCAACGCGTTCATGCAGGTGATATGCGAGTGAGGCTACGAAATGAATCTGTATAAGACCGAACCACGAAATAGTAACCACTAGATGTAACTCCGTTAACTAGTTAGATTTCTATTTCATTAGGATGACCTGGGTAATTTAGTCTTAATCCTGAGTGTATTATGAACTTCTGTTTGCAAGGGCTTCTCCTTTAATTTTTACGGGTGAGAGTGGCTAGATTGTTGATTTATTATGCTTATTATTGTAGGGAAAGACCGAGTGGAAATTTGGGAACATAATTACGTAAGATGGAATTCACTTCTTCTCTACTTTAGGGTAAGTAAATGAGTGTTCCCTTAAATGGTGTCTCTGAGACTTGAACAAAAGGTCCTACCCTTTTTGTCGCACAAAAAGGGTTTCTGTTTATTGGTTAGACCATAAACAAGTTGTTCATTAGAGGAGCACTGATATTTAAGGATTAGAAGTAATCTAGGGGTAAAATGGTAATTTGATACAACTTGTGTTACGAACACTCGCAAAGGACTAACTTACTATTATTGATATATATCCATGGACACAAAAATATATCTACATTGAGAAGAGTTCAGCTGTGAGTCTTTAGTGGAGTGTACACACAATTAACAAATACTGATTGATGTGGTTAATGAGTTTAGCCAATTAATTTCATATCGTTGTAGCTTCTGATATATAAGTCCATTAGGTCCTCTTCTTAGCTCGTAAAGGATAATGAAATTTATTTATATTGGTTGAAATTTGAAACGTTCAAATTTACTTTCGAAATTAGTATAATGTATGGTGATACATTATAATATAAAGTTTATATTTTAATCAAATTTTATTATATAAATTTATTTTTGGATATGATTAAAAATGAATGTATGGCAGATAAAATATTTGAACGAGTTCAAATATTAATTTAATGTGAATTGGATTCATATTAGAATTATTGGTTATGAGAGATTTTTATTTGAATGTGATTCAAATTTAATTTAAGTTAAATATAATATATTTAATTTAGCTATTAATTAATTGGATCATTAATTAATAGTTTAGTTTTATTTTATTTACTTAAATTTGATTTAATTAAATTAATTTAAAATTATAAGATATTGGAGAGATATTCATTAAATATGATTTAAATGAAATATTAATTAAATATGAGTTAATTAATTAATTGATTTGAAATTTCTATTAATTTAATATTTTTAAAGTAATAGAATTTCATGATTATATCCTACTCCCTCAAGTTATAAATATGCAAAAGAAAATAGTTTTTTTTAGACAAATGCTTTTGCTCTTTGCAAAAATAGTTTCTTTCTAAACTTTTTTTTATCCCAATTGGTTCTCAGAAACCAATCTAATCCTAGAGAATAGAAAGATCTCTGACAAGTGGTGTCCCAATTTGGAGTTTTTATAAATTCAGAGTGTCAAACTACATAAGTTTTCATTCTCTGTATCTTTTAATTTAAAAGTTTGCTTAGCCTCTTAGAATTTTGTTTCTAAATATTGTCAATGTATTGGTATTTTAGGATTCCCAAATTAAATTGAGGAATGGTTCTGTAAAATCTTCCACTGCCTAGGCCTTTGATCTTTTCTATTGGTATCACAACCATCTCAAATTTTAATTGAAAATTTTTTATTTTTCATTGGTTAGGTGAGATTTTTGCATTATTAATGTGGTTTGTAATTGGATGTTTTGTGTAAAATTTGGCCATAATTTACAATTTTTTGTATATGATCATGTAAAGATCCCTACATTTTTAGGCAATTTTAATTGTAAATCTTATAATTTAGAGTCTAAATTTCGATTCGTGGTTCTTTTCTGAGAAAAAAGGTACCAAATTTGCCCAAAACGGACTATAGGAAGACCGCCTCCAATGAGAAGAATTACGCATGGTACGAAAATCAAGGCAAAAAAAAATTTGTTGCGCGTTTGAATAGTAGGGTCGATGTCATCATGAAGCTAGCAAGCATCCGGAGAGGCACGACTTGGTGGCTTGGCGACTCGGCGTGACTTTAAGCAATTTAGCACGGGTAGCTTTGGTTCGCGCTGTTCAACTCCGATTCAGCTGTTTTAGGGACTGGTTCTTCATTTTTTAGGTCGATTTGTTACTCTTTTTGGGCCAATTCTTCAATTTTTTGACCTGATTTGAAGCTTTTTGAAGGTTTTGAGACCGTTTTGAAGAATTTGAAGCAGTTTTAGGATATTTTAAAGCTTAATTATCGTAATTTTTGCTATTTTATCCTAGGGGCCAATTTTAGAGGTTCAATTGCTATTTAATATCTTTGTGGATGTCATTTAGATAAATCTCACCTTAAGTTAAGCATGTTCATGCATTTTTATATATTATAAATGTTATAATGTATAGTATTAATGCATGATTTTGAATTTTTTGAGTTATTTAAAGTATATTGACATTTTAAATATATGAAATTGGATAAGCATGATGCATGACATTACTTAGTTAAATATAATTTGTTATATTTAAATTAATGTCTTATGTATGCTTGATTGATTTTCATGTATTCTTTTAATATAAGTGTTATATTAAGTAAGATGAAAATCAATTTGCATTTAGCATATTACATCCATAGTTTAATATAATTGCTATATTAATGTAATGTTTTGCATGTTGCATGGTTTATTATTTAATTATAATTTGATTTTAATTAATTAAATATAGTAATCATATTATAGGACTAATTAATTAATTTTATAATAGTTATAAAATTTGATAATTAGAAACCGTCAA
Organism: Cucumis variabilis; assembly: GCA_037974545.1. Lineage (NCBI taxonomy): Eukaryota > Viridiplantae > Streptophyta > Magnoliopsida > Cucurbitales > Cucurbitaceae > Cucumis > Cucumis variabilis. The sequence goes on from JBBPDI010066395.1 coordinate 13,136, forward strand.
TCTATAATAAAGAGTTGCATGCAAACTTAGGATCTTAGGATTAATTTTTTAAAATTTTAAATTGTTTAAAATTAAATAGACCTTAGATCACATTAATTCTAATAGGATTAGAATTATGTCTTATTTTAGTTTAATGAAACTAAGTAAGACAGATAGGATTTAAGGTTATAAGGAAACTCCACCGTTTTGTCTAAGGCTGGGAGTACTTAAATTGACGGTTTATGGTATACCTCCTACCTGAAACCGCATTGAATTAACCTTATTTCTATTGGCATAAGATGTCACTAGGTAAATTAAATGGTTTAATACACCTAGAAACTTTAGAAAACTTTAGTGGGAGAAAATTGGTAAATGATATATCAATTTTTAGCTCTCACTCCCGAAGAGTTCACACATGTTATTCATACTCAGCTTCGTGCCTCCCTGGGTGTGGGCTTCCCTTTGAAAAGTGTTTATATGGATCAATAACAAGGTGAATAAGGAAAATGTTCATAGTAAGTGGGAGAAGGACGTGTGTCAACATATCCTACGATCTCCTCCATCAGGTTACATTTTGATATTTCTATGATCTACCTGCATGTCATCCTAGAGCGACCATTCCTTCGGAGGGCCTAATTATAAAAGTTGGAACAACGCAAACTTGATAAATGGATAGGATTTCTTAGGTTAATCATTAACAATTATTTTTTCCTTTCGGTGGCCTGTTGAAGCAGACCTCTGGGATCTGAAAATGGTAAAGCCACACTTATGGGATGAATTAAGTTAATTAATAAATCCTTGATCGAACAACGGTAGCTAAGGTCTATAGAAATATGAGTTATTCTAATATTAGTTATTAGCTTAGATTGTCTTAATTCAGGAGAGGAGTAGTTGACCACCCTTTGGTGGTTGTTGCTCTAAAATTCTGAAGTATCATTGCAAAAACAAAATCATATGTTTAATTAGGGTTCTTTGATTGTTTGTTTTTGCAAAATTGATTGGATTATTTTGTGTAATGGGTTAAAAAAAAGATAACTAATACGATTAATTGTTTGATATTTCAGCATGTTTTTTTCAATTATTCAACTGCTTAAGAACAAAAAATTAACCGATGAAAATTATGCGACGTGGAAGTTAAAATTGAAAATGATTCTGGTTGTTGATGATCTACGCTTCGTCTTAATGGAGAAATTTCCTCCTTTCCTTGTTCGAAATGCATCTCAGGATGTCAGGGATGCATATAACCGTTGAACAAAGGCCAATGACAAGGCTTACATCTATCTCTTGTCCAGTATGTCTGACATACTAAGTAAGAAACACAAGACCATGTCACTGCACGTCAGATCATGGACTCCCTTCAAGAGATGTTTAAGGGACAAAAAGAAGGAGAGGCAAATGTTTCCCATTCCAAGACATTTCAGATGGGTTCATCCTCTAAAACCAAGTCTGCACCTTTATTCTTTGGGATCAAGAAAATCTAGAAATTCCAAAAAGAAGGAAAGGGTAAGCATCTTACTACTGCTACTAAGGGCAAAGGAAAGGTTAAGATAGCCAAAAAGGGGAAATCTTTCCTTTACAATGTGAATGGACATTGTAAGAGAAATTTTTCCAAATACCGTGCTGAGAAGAAGATTGAAAAAGAAGGTAAATATGATTTACTCGTCTTAGAAACATGTTTAATGAAAAATGACCAAAATGTCTGGATACTTGATTCATGAGCCACTAGCCATGTTTGCTCTTCTTTATAGGAAATAGTTCCTTTAAGCAGCTTGAGGAGGATGAGATGATACTCAAGGTTGGAACAGGAGATGTCATTTCAGCTCGTGCAGTGGGAGATGTTAAGTTGTCTTTCAGAAATAAATTCTTGTTTTTAGAAAACTAGTATATAGTTTCTAAGATTAAAAGGAATCTTATATATATATTTTTTTCTTATTGAACAATCATATAATGTAACTTTTTCCTTAAAGGAAGTGAACATTTCTAATAATGGTGTACATATTTGTTCAGCTAAGCTCGAAGACAACTTGTATGTATTAAGACCTTACGAAGCTAAAGTAATTTTAAATCATGAGATGTTTAAAACTACAATGTAACTTGTTTCATTTAAATATATCTAGGAATGTAAGGACATACCTTCGTAAAAATTCTTCTACGGATTGGAGGCTTGAAAGCGTCTTGATTCGATACCTCAAGAAAGAATAAATTTTCCTTTTTATAGATAGAGAATGAATAAATTGAAACTGGAATAGGAAAAGTAAACTTTAAAGATTTTTTGTTTAAAATTATCTTTAAAGATTCTTAGTCAAGGATCTTAAGAAGTCTTGTTGATGGAGTAAGAAAAATACCTTCTATAAAAAATCTTCAAGTGAGAGAGAATGCAAACTTTTTGGTGAAGTAATTAAAATATCTTCTCTAAAAAGTCTTCATATGATAAAAAGTGCCACCAATTAAGGAAACAACAAATATCCCTAAAAACTTGGAAAATATTTTCTTTCTATATTAAATAATTAAAAAAACTAAATATATTTTTTGTAAAAATCGTAACAAAATTTATTCCTTCCCATGTAGAGAAAGCAGCTGAATAAGTTCTCTTAAGTGTTAACTCCGAGACTTTAACAAGAAACCCACTGTCACATTGGCCTTAAAGGGACTTTGGTTTATGAGTTGACCATAAACAAATTGTTTATTAGAATCCATGGTACTTAAGAAGATATATGTAAACATGGGTAAAAAGGACTTTTCACCTAACTATACTTACAAACAACTCTTGAAGGATCCAATTAGTTATAATGCTTATATCTATGAACACAACTTGTATTGTCATGCAATGATAGCACAAAAAATCTACTATCTAATCCCATTTTATTTGAGATTGTTCCATAATTTTACGTTCTTATTTTTCTATCTTGTAGGTTTGAAGCAAAGTAATGGTAGAATTCAATGTTGGTGTTGAATTGGAATTAAATTGGGAAAAATTGGAGAATAAGGCACCAACTAGGTAAAACATAAAGAAAAAGTCATATTTGGCCTCTGCTTTGCAACGTTGTGATGCCCTACACGCTGCGCGACAATGAAGGTAGTAGCATCAGATTTTGCAAAAAGCCAAACACCTCAACTCTCAAAGCCTGATCTACATGCATTCACCCGTCAGCGTCGCAACAATGTCCTAGCACCACGACGCTGTAACGAATTTTATAAAATTACTTTTTGCTGCTAGGTTAGGAGAACCTATGAACACCATCGTTCTAATATAAATTTCTCTCTATTTTTCTAGTCTTTGAGCTAGTTTTATACACCCGATCATCGCCTCATCATTTGGCATGTGGAAGAGACTGAGTTACTCTTTTCTAGCTTGGATTTCTTGAGATACCTTTATATTTCATTGGATTTGTGAGAATTTAAACTAAATTCTTGTGTTGTTATTGGTTTAATTCTGATTTTTAACTATTATATTCATATTGTCATACGCATGTGGAATCTACTATTAAAGCTTTTATTTGCTATGCAACTCCTTTTCAAAGGTTGTACACAAGTTGTGAAAAGTAATTAAAGAGTTAGGTTATTGCTAATTGATTCAGAATTAGTACTCTTCTAATAAATTTTGAATTGAACCAAAAATATAGTTTGATTAGGTGCTTAAAAATTAATCTATATTGACTTAACATGAGTCGTGTTCTTAGTGCAATTAGTCCGAATTTAATATTGGGATGTTTCATGAGAACCATCTTGAATTTTCTTGTGGGTATTTTTCTTCTAAACTAAATCTTTTATACTAGGGTTATGAGAATAGATGATTCTTTTTATTCATATTCTATCTATGGTATATATAAAAGTATGGATGAGGAGAAACTTTTTGTTTCCAAGTTTTTCCTTCTCCTTAGTTGATTTTATTGGTTCCTACTTTGGTTTTATTTTAATTTGCTTTTTATTTATTTTTTAATTTAAAATTAATTATTAATAAATACTTGGATATTAATAATTTTAACTTTTTCTCTTCGATTAATTATGTCATTAAAATTTCTCTAAAACCATTTACATCCCTCTATCTCTCCCACCTATTCACATTCTCTTCTCTCATATTAATTCTTTTGTATCTCTTTGAACCTTTCAAATTCTTTTCTCTTTACAACTCTTTGGTATAAATATCCTTTTGTTTTATTTTCTATTCATGTTCACAACTCACAACAAAAAGGTCGAGGGTGTGAAGAAAAAAATCAAATCATACTTTTTATTCTCTTCTAATTTTTTTCTTATTTTTATTATGTGCCCTAATTTTATATAAAAATATGTTACATTATATTTCTTCATTAATAGGTTTCTTTTTAGTACTCAACATAAATAGGGGAGACTCGAACCACCAACTTCATACTTTATAGTTGACACGTACAACTATGAAGTTTAAATTATAAAATCTGTAAATCAAGTGATCATGAGAATTTTTTTTAATGTGACTGTGGGGATCTTGGACATTGTAAAATGATGAAATTTTGCCTCATGTTTTTTTCTTCATTTAATTATTTTTTATTAGAGTTATTTTATTAATAAAATGGTTTAGTGATTTATATTTTACTTTGTTAAAACCATGTAAATATTGTTGAAATTTATTAAGTATAGATAAAGGTAATGAAATGTGTAAAACTATAAATATGAAAGTCTTTCCTTTAATTTTTTACCAACAAATCATTAAAAATTTATGATTTCAAATTTATAATTTCAAATTTTTTAAAGTTGTAAATTTTTAATAGTTTTATCTGGTAGTTTCTAAGAAGAGACAACAAATTTTAATGGTTTTGCAACATTACTCAATTCTTTAACATTACATAAAAAGACTTAGATTCAATATTTGATCAAATAAAATTGAAATTTTGCGTGTATTGAACGTGAAAAAAAAACCATACAATTGCCAACCCAACAGAGTTGCAAAAAAGAATGAATGAAAGAGAAAATTTTGATTTTTCTATTGTGACAGATAAATTGTTGCGAGCATGCAGAGATGGAAGATAACATTTTTTCAATTTTTTATTATTGCTATAAATTAAGTATGCTTTTGATGTAAAGATGTAGGATGTGTTTACCACTATAGTATATTATGGATCTTATAATTGAGGAATCGAAGGAAAAAAATTGTCTTCTCTATTTGTATTATTTCAATAATATATTTTCATTTAAATTTAATTATTCATTTCAAAACAATAACTAATTATAATTATTGAAAAATTTATTAAAAAATTATGTTTCTTGAATAGTGTAGAAATACATAAAATATCTAGAATTAGCTAGCACAAATGTCCAAATAATAATTAAGTCAATTTCGAAGTCCAAAATTCCTATTCATTTGAACATTCGACATGTAATTGGATACATATAAAAAAAACCAACTCATCGATCTAAAGTTTTATTGAATGAATTGTTTCATAGTCATACTATCTAATTCTTTATATCTTTTAGCTCATTCAATTTATACCCACGTGCATAACAAGTCTTGAGTAAGAGATCTCTCGAGAATGAAGCTGAAAAATGTATTTTTAAAAAATCACGAGTAAATAAATATCATATTATTTATGTAATTAATTACTATATTTTTATTTAGTCAAATAAAATGAAAAATTAACCTGCATAGTGTCACGGTCATACTTGTCCAAGGCGTGTTCGCCTATGGCCGTATGTTCCGATTAGCCCCAATTTATCTTATATTTATGTCTTGTACATAGTCTAGGCGTTTGCTTTCCATTCTAG
>JBBPDI010066422.1:0-18832 GCA_037974545.1 Cucumis variabilis
GGTGGTACCTCCACCTCCACCACCTCTGTTGCTTCTTCTGGGAGAGCTGTCTCCGGTGTTACAACCTGAAAAGAACAATGACTCAGTTCTAAATTTCTTCAAAATATTTCAAAAGATCAATCTCACATATCCATATATAAAAGAAGTTCTAATGTATCTAGAAATATAGTTATATGATTTTGAATTATGATTAATTTTTTTTTATAAAGAAAAGAGAGAGAAAGAAACTTAATGCTTGATTATCGGAAGCCCAATTTACCTCAGCAGTAGCCATTGCTAAATCCTTGTGGAAAAGGAGAAGGAATTGAAGAAGAGAAAGAAAGGATGGGATGGAAGAATGACGAAGCAGAGTGGATTTTATAGGACAGAGAAGAGAGAATGGAGTGGCAGTGTGTAAAAGATGATTTGAGGTTTGTAATTAGTTTTTTTTTTTTTTTTAACGTGGGGTCCAAAAAAGATAATAATATAAATGAAAAATCTTGGGATTTGACAATTTACCTTTCACAAAAAATGAACAATTTGCAATGTCTTGATTTACTTAAATTTGCTGAACAACTCCAAGTGAAAGAGATTGAAAAAATCAATCCCCTCAATTAGTTCTTGATAGGCCTTAATCATCTGCACTTAACCAATAATTTTGTTTCTTTCACTTATCAATGTCTCCAGTACTTTCTACTCACATTTAATAGGTATAATTAATGAGTGTTAATTGTTAGGAGTAGATTTGGACTAAAAAAGATTTGCGTTAAACTTTTTTATATTTGAGCTTGAATATAAAAATAAGATTCAAGTTCCAAGAATTTTATATAGGAGCACTATATAACGAACATACTAAAAAAAATATTAATTAGCTTTAAAGATTAATTAATTTAATACGTATTACAATTGTCCTCTACGAGTTTTCATGTTTTGAAATCGATCCATGATAAGTTTATTTTCTTATCCAATAAATCTTTCTCAATATAAGTTATAACATTCATCCATTGATCTCCCATTTCATTACGCAAATAGTGAATTGATACGATACTTATATTCTAACTATGAACAAAAAAATTATATTATATCGTTTAATTTTAAAATAAAATAAAATAAATATATACATAAATAATGTAAATATGTGAATTTAAAAATTGCATCAGAAAAATAAAAAATAATACCTTCTTCATATTTTGTTAAGGTATGGGATTTGAACACTAGATGATATACTTATCAAGGGGGCATAGTCATTACACCATAAACCAAATTTAAACTTATAGAAGCATTTTTTAATATATATTGTATTTTTAAACTTCAAAATTAATATTAAAATACAAAAATGGAGAATGTGAGGGGGGCACGTGTCCCCCCTGACCCCTTCTTAAATTCGTCCTTGTCTAGAGCTCTAGATAAAAGGTTGAGAGTGACAAATTTGGTTCAAGGATATGCAATTTACATATTGAAGACCAGAAATCGATGATTAAAAAAAGATTAGATATTCAAAAGAATAAAATTGAGAGGAAGATTGAAAAGTGCTTAAACTACATGTATTATATCATAACTCTAAAAGAGTAATTAAGTTAATTCTCATTTCTAAAACTTTTCTAACTAAAAATCTCTAATTGACTTAAGCATGGAGAGATAGTGGAAAGTACATTCTTTTTTAGTTTATCTCTTTTTTAATACTAATTAAACTCAAAGTTGAACGTGTGTATGTGTAGATGAATGGAGATATTCTTTATTTCTAATTTACACACAACATGAATCATAATAATTGTGAAATCAAATAAATAAATAACTTGAGTTTATAGATACCCAACAATCTTTAGATACAAAAGATAAAATAAAAAATTAATGATAGATCTTTTTTTCCTCGTTAAGAAATATCAAAACTCACTAGTTTTTTTTTCTCTAAGTAATTAGATTCAGTGATTTTATAATTTAGGTGTATTTATAGATTTGGTTCTTAATGTCTAGTGAAAGTTAAAACTTATAATTTTGAAGGTAAAAGTTATAGTTATAAAACCTCATAATTAATATTTATAGTTTCGATAAAATTTTGGTAAATAACTATTACACTAACTATTCATAAGCGTTTTATTAGACTAAATTTTATCCTATCTTTTTCCAGATCATACAAATCTTTAATAATTTAATAATGATAGTATTAGCAGCCAATAAAATAAATAAATACAGAATAATAAAGTAGTAGCCATATATTTTGTGATTATTTATTATTTATATTAACGAAAGGCATTGCGAGGTGTGATTTTCTGTGCTATGTGCAGTCGGGTGTGTATAGGCCGACAAACGCTACCATTCATTTTTACCAACACTTTCTGTTTCTTACATTCTATAACATTTTTTACTATTCGTTTTTACCCAAGTCTATGAAAATTAAGGCCCCAAGGGAAACTATGAACTTAAACAAATCCTGTTTTATGACAATTATTAATAGAGCTAAATTTGAAGCTTTCTCATTTTGGGCTTTAGACCTTGGTCAATATCTCAGATCTAGATGTATGTCCTCGCAATCTGGGCGTAACAAGAGTAAAATCATTGGTAAAATGTATGAGAGTTGGAGTTTGAAAGATGTCTAAGTTGAAAAAGATATCCTTGTTGAAGTTATTGATCAATCCATTCCTAACTAACTATGAACTTGTAGGTTTTCTTAAAGAATCTGCGAGGAAATTGATAGTTGTTGTACACAATTTTCATGGAAATCTTGTAACAAAAAAAAAAAGAAAAGGAAATGAACCTTTTATTTTCACTGCACACTTCCTACTTTATACACTATTGATGAAGTCTTCTCCATTTTTAAAGCTGATATGTTGATAAACGTCATTTAATAGAATTAGTAAGTGGGGTTTGAGGAATTCGAGAAACACATAAAATGCACTTCCGTCGAGGAAACGTATGAAATACTGATGTGGCACATTGAATGGTTGTTTGAAAATTGACTAATGATTAAGGAAGGGACCTACCTAGTGAATGTGATTGCTGATAAACGATGGAAGATGAAGAGATTGTGAAAAGGAGGGATCCACTTGGCCGCCACATGGCAAAAAGTCTATGAAAGGCTGAGTATGATTGGTTGAGGTGGAGGCCACCTAAGCAGCCACCCCTTTTCTACGTAACTTAACGTTGTCGACCTTCTAACCATTACTTTAATATCTGCCAAAACCTTCAACACTCGTGCATTTGATTCATTTTCTTTTTCCTTTTCTTTTTTAAATAAAGTTTATATTTTATAACAACTATCTCAATTATCTACCATTAGCATGTTTAGCATACTTATTACAAGGACTCGCATCACACCAGATTGTAGGAAAAAGTAGATTGAAAAGGAGACTTAGTAAACTAAAAAGATGATCAATTAACAAGTTTAAATACAAAAATGAAAACTTATGAAATTTTGTCATCTTTTAAAACATGATATTTATTTGAATATTGCTCGTGACATTTGATAAACATTTCAACACTATTTTTAAAGTAAAAAATCAGTTAGTGTGTTAGAGAGAAAAATTAAGATTTAAATGCGACCTTAAATGAAAATAACTACCGCACTATCTACACAATCACTACATACATCTTCTCAAGTTTTAATTTCAATCTAACATCTTATGAGATTCTACTCCAAAATAGGTTTGAAGGGTTAAATATGTAAAATGCTAAGAGAATGTGATTTTTTTTTCTAATCTACCCAACTAATATACAGTACTAGGAGGGAAAGGAAAACAAATTATCTAGAGTTAATTGAATATTCATGAACAGTTGTTTGATCTACTATAAATGGTTGTAAAAAAACGCTAGCACAGTATTAAATCTACTATCTCAGTCAGCCCTTCAATTCATTTAGTTTTTTTTTTTTTTTTTTTAAAAAAAGAAACCTATATAAACGACTTAAAGAATCTATACAAAATTTATAGCATGTGAATGTGAATACCCTCCTCCTCCTCTCAAACTACTAATATATAGAGAAAGAGAGGTTTGAATGCATACTTAATACATCAACATTTATTATTCAAAGTCATGTTAATTATTCCTTAAATTTTAGTCGTAACATAATTAAAGACTTTGAAAATAAAAACTCTAAAAGAAAAAGGAGAAAAAAAAATTCATGAAAACTGAAAGGCATGATGAATGACTATGGCCAGGGGGTGGGGGCAAAGTAGCAGAAAGTAGTGTCAAAAGTATGCAAAATGTAATTTCCCTTTTGAAATGGGCGGTGGCAATGGATCCCACCACACATAGACCATCCACCGAATCATTTACTGACACGTGGCACACATTATCAGTGCTGACTATGCTCTTCTTTTTGCTTCTGATTGGATGATCAGTTCGATATTCCAAATCACCTGCCCTTGCCCTCTCCGATCCCCTAATTAACCTTACCATCACCCAGTTATGGACTCCGCCTTTAAACCAGTGGGCAACTATTTTATTCTACTTTTTAAGGATTTACGTCCATATTCAATGCTATAAGCTATGCAACATATTTTATTCTACTACTACTCAAATAATGCTCAATCTTAATTGCTTCTGTACGTTTCTTTCTTGGCCTCACTTCATGTGCATAAAAGAACTCGTATTGCTGTGGTAGTGTGGTATTACTAATTCTTTAAAGATATTACTATACACTTTATTAATTATTAATTTTATCTATTACAATTGTCTATGTAATATAATCAAATCTTGGTTTACAAACGTATCTAACATCAAGAATGATTAATAAATCTAAGTTACTTAGAGTAAACGAATATTTAAAAATGTGTAGTAATAATCTTAATTTATCGATGTTAATTATGGTAGTTTATTGTTAGTTGAACTTTCTAAACAAGGTTGAAACAAATTTTATTTTTCTTTTAACTCCCGTCAGAGAAGCCAAACCAAAAATTTGTTGGCATAAATAAAATTGTCACAGTATATAATTGCCACAGTATATAATTAAGAGGTTATTGGACATTTATATAAGAGTGTAATTTAATTTGAAGCATCATAACTTGGTAGTTACTTGAAATAATCAGATTAAGTAGCAATCACTTTTAAAGAAAGTTGTTTTTGGGAAAGAAAGAACGGAGATGAGAAATTAAAAGTTGTAATAATGTTTGTGCTATAAATAGAGGTATTACAAGACATCCCACATATCTCTCCACATAAGTTAGCCCTCAACAGCAATGAGTATTTCAAATCAACCACAACATAATTCTTCTCTTTCATTCATTTCCTTTTTAGATCTTTTTTTTTTTTTTGTCTTAAAATTTGACATATATCTCACACTTATCTGAAAAATAATAAAGCCATCACCAACTTGCCTCCAATTGCCATCCTTGCTAAATGGGAAATAAAGAAAGTAGGAATAAAGTTCTAATTGATTTCATATTTTTGGATTACTTTAAAGAAAAGGTTTTGATGATGCTTTTGTATTGTCTCCAAAGTTGAGTTAATATATAGTTTCTTTCTCTTTTTTCTTTTTTCTTTTTTCTTTTTTTTTTTGTTGGCGGCATTTTATTTAAAATTTAGTAAATGCTAAGATATTAATTTTGTAAAATAAATTTTATAAGCTTATGTTTATCAATCTAAGTAGTTTTTGAATTCATGATTCATCCTTTATATATCTATAAAAGGTTGGTCAAAGACTATTGAATTGGATTAAGAATAGACAAGATGAAAATTGAAGTAAAATAGTAAGAAAATAATATTTTTTAAGAAAAAAAAACAACAAAATTGTCAAACGAGAATTGGGTGTTTCTAAATTTGTAGAGAACGCTTCATATTTACCCCTTAATCATAAGTTCAAATAGATTTGGGAATTGAAGTGTGACGGAATTGCTTTATATGCCCATGGAATTATATATTATATTTCTCACAAATGTATTATAAAATTATACTTTAGATGTGTGAACAACAATGTTTAATCGCAACTCTAGTTGATAACTAATAGATGGTAGGATCAGCCACGTTTTGTGATCAGAATCATGATAGAGTTGAACAAACAATGGACGACAAAGAAAAAAGTCTATATCCTATAAATGAAGAAAGACATATATAGAAAGTTTTAAACTTTCAATTAATGTGAAATGAATATATTGAAAAGAAAAATGAAAAGCAATTATTGAGTTTGGAAAAACATAAGGTACATTTGCAAAAAATAACAAAAAAAAATGATAATAGAACCTATATCACTACATTTTCTAAATTGCAAAATTAGCAAATTTAAAGCTTTGTTTTTCCTATAAAAAACTTTATGCATCGAAAATTTTGAGCTTAGAGTTTGGTCTAAGCCTCAACCTTCATGTATTGATATGAAAAATCATTGTGCTTATCACTAAGATGTTTGGTTCAATAGTCAATATTGTAGAACTCGAGAGGAGTTCAATATTGATATTGTATTTAAGGGAGCCTAAATATGGTGAATGTTAGAGGATCTCACTCTTAGGGGAGCCTAAGCATATTATATTAATGAGATTTCATACAAAATCTTGTAGTAGCATTTTTGTGGAAGTAAGGGGAGCTCAAACTTAGAGAGAGGTGAATCGTGTGAGTTGGACTTAATAATTTTGTGTGTGTATAGTGCAATTGCAATACGTCATCATTGAGTCAGGTCATCGTGCGTAATGTGCTCAGCGTAACTCTTTGTATAGCATGCGTCAATTCTAGGTGATGAGTACGTCGTAGGTCTTGATCATATATATAGCATGTAAGATGCTCGTTGTGTGCCTCTTCATCGCGTGATGCATAAGCCCTCGTTGAGTACAAGTTTTCCTACTGCTTGTTCAAGTGCAAGCGAAATAGCAGCTTTACCTGGGTGAACCAGGGTCAAACACAGGGAATTGCTTACAAACGTTAGTTCTAGGGTTCACTTATCATTTAAGCTTTATGATGATCAAGTAGAAAGAATATAAAGATAATTAAAACTACTTACCTACAGCAAGAGATTCATGCACAAAGAATAATATGTAGTAAGGTGGGATATTGAACTCACTAACGTGTATGTGATGAAAAGGCAAAGGAAGGTAAATTCATTATTAAGGTGATTAAGTAATGTAGGCGCTTTGACGCAATATAATTGCATAATCAGTCCATAATAAAGGCAACCTTTTCTCAAAGTGTTTAGCTACCATGCTTGCTCACCTTTCGGGATGCAAATGACTGTGCTTGATTAGGTGAACTTTATCTATAAGACTTGGCTTATAATACTTATAGGACTTCTCATTTAAGGACGACAACCTCTCAATGCCTTATGTCCGTACTTGTTTACCTCTCGAATACAAATGTTAAAAGTTACCTCGCTAAGGTGAAGTTTGTTGCCAAACTTCTCCTTACACGCATTAGCCCTATCCTTGCTAGTTACCCTCTCGGGTTGTTGATGATTGACACTAGTCACGTGATGAATATAACTCAACTAATGCCACAAGGTTTATAAGCTAGACTTCTTATCAAGAACCTATCACAGCTCGAACTACTAATAACACATTGACAGGTGAGAAATCAAAAAATGATGAATTGAAAATGTGTAAACATGTAATATATGTATAAAGAATATATAGGCCTTTAGCCATTGTACAATATGAACATCACATATATTACAATGAAGTGTAAAGATGGAGAGAGAGAAGAGTGGAAAAATACTACACGTTAGAGGAAAGACAAGGGAATGGTTCTTCTCTTGCTTGAACCTTATTTAGGCATCTAATGGTCCATTCAAACCTCCCTTCTCTTGGTGGGGATGAAGTGCTTGTATAGGTTGCTTTTTGATGGAAAACTTTTATTCCTCTAAGCGTGTCAGCACTGACACTCGGCCCTGTGAAGTCACATCACTCCAACTACCATCCTTGTCTTCTAGTAAGCTTTCCTCACGTGATGTCATGATTTCTTGCCTGGGGTTGTTAAGCATCAAGCTAGTTCCCATCGTGTAATCTTTGCACGAGATATCTTGTGTGATTTGCTCCTTTCTTCTTTTTCCCACTTATCCTGCGTTTAAACATGTTAATCGCATAAAACAGACATGATGCTTATGTAAGCTGTATTTTTAAATATTTATGAATTTATAATGCGAGTCACACGCTTTATCCTTTTTTTTATGCACTTTAACCTCATTATTCTAATTAAAGAAAGTATATTAACGATTGTTTATACGCATTATCAGGAGCCTAAGTTGAAACTAAAAAGGAAGTTTTATGTGAGACATTGAAGAGGAAAGATATCAAATAAGTACTTTTGATGTAATTACTAAACTTTTTATGTGATGAAATTTCATTCTACCAACCACTCTGTCCTTCGAATGTAGGTGATTTTGCACCGAACTAGGTTATCAATCTTTGTGCCTTTATTATTATTTTTTGTTTGCTTCTGTGATGGCCCTCTTGTCATACATATCGTCTTTGACAATAATGTGCTTGATATTATTGTATCATCTACTGGATCCACTTGTGTTGTTTTTATTGGGTTTTATGTCCTAAAACTCGTAGATAGTAATTATAATTCATTGATGATTATTACTATAATTTCAATAAGTGTTATTGATTATATTATTAGTTTTGTCTTAATAACCTATATCACACCCTGATCCGCAAAACAACCAGAATGCAGGGAGTAGGGCAGATAGGACGTGATTTAGCTTAAAACTTTTAAACTGGTTTTATCACCTAGCTCAAACTCAACTCCTTTTAAACTACCATGCGATAGAGATAAACATAACGTATCGAAAGTCAACTTAAACTTTTATTCAACAACAAGTATTTTGACGCGATTAAACGCCAAGACACTCTTCTTATATCCTTTACCTTGTTTAAATGTCAAATACTTTAAATAACATGCTTTAGGTGTTAAAGCTTCATGCAATTAACATAACTGAAGTTTAAACTTCATTAACAATAGGCGTTTCATACATAGTATACAATTACAACACCTTGACCAAAACAAATGACATTAATTAAAACTCTTAAATGTCTGGTAGCTTTCTCAACTTGCTGTAAGCCCTTCAACCTTCTTCTCTACTTGGCCTAAATGCCTGATCCTGGAAAATGAAATTTTAAAACTTAAGCCTAAAAGACTTAGTGAGGTTTTATGAAATTCATTTTGCAATATCTTTCTATAAATCATTTTCAACAAATCATACATTTTAACACAAATCAGTTTATCAATAAACAAATCATTTCGCAAAACATATCAAAACTCATGTAATCGTTTTTACAATAAAATCAGATGAACTCGCAAATCATTTCAATATACATTTCGCATAAACACCTATTAGTCACAATCATTCCTTTCACCAAAGATCCCAAATCGTTCTCTACGCTTGGTCTCATTACCTCGGGTTTAGACTACTGTATCAACAGCATCCAAAAACCTACAGATTTATCCTTGTTGCTTAGGCCGCCTAACACAATGCAATCCTTTTTTACATTGGTCGACATCACTCTACCATGCAAGCCTTTTCTACATGGTTACCTTAAACCTTATGTGCACATAACAATTAGCTCATTCAAAGGAAGCAACTAATGGTTTGAAAACTATTTTATAATCATTTAAATTACAATAATTAAAATCATGCTTTAAACATTATAAAACATGTTGTAAATATATAAGCTTTTCACATAAATCTTTTTATATTTGAAATCCTCATTTAATCATCTGAGCTTAATAGAGAAAGCTTGAAATCAATATAAATTTTTTAAAGAAAATCACTCATTATACTTAGTCTTAGAACCAGAAATCTCTTCTTTTTCTTTCTCACATAGCCTTCCCACAGAAACAAAATGGCAGCACTTTAACACTTCAAAATTTTCAGAAAATCACCTTTACTTAGTGACCTAAACCCTTTATTTATACTAATCTTTAACCTGAATTAGTCATCCTCAAATCATTGTCCAATTGCTAGCTCCTACTTAAAACTTTACACATGTAAAATTAATATTTATCTTACTCATGCTTAAATCCTTAATCTTACACGTTAACCTTTGTTAAATAAGATTTGACATTTTCTTGTGAAACCTTTCTTCTCGCCTAATTCTATTCTGCGAATAGCTTTAACCACTTAACATAACTTTCGAAAGTCTTAACGAAATAATGTATTTTACGGACTACCCAACCTTTTCTCACAAAACTCTTTCTCTTGTGGAGCATTTAGACTTATAGGTCCTACTGCAAATCCCTCTTTTCTCAAAACTTCTTTGCGAACTAACTTCTTATTCGTAAAACTTATACTTAAACCATATAAGATTTTATCACTTAATCCTCTCTGTGGATTGATTCAAACTCCAACTTCTTATCGTGAAGTCTTATTTGAAAATATCTCCACTTATCCAAAACGAGAATTTCAAAATACTTAGACAGATTTTACTTCTTATACTCAAATTAGAAGGGGTCTCACAACCTAAATCCGATAAACTAACATCCTAAGTTGTATGTAGAGACATACAGAGATCAATCTTCGAGATCAGCTTAAAGAGTTAATGGTATAGGGATAAGGTTGGGTACCTTATCCTGGTAACACTATGGATACGACTCATTTTGTAATTTATACCAACACAATGATCCAATGCGTTCATGTAGGTGACATGGAGTGAGGTTATTTTATGCAATGAGTTTGCATAATACCAAACCAAAAAATAGTTACTACTAGGTGTAACTCCGTTAACTAGTTAGGTTGGTATTTTATTAGGATGACCTAGGCAACTTAGTCTTAATCCTGAGTATATTACAAACTCCTGTTCACGTGAGATTGTCCTTGTACGGATGAGAGTGGCCAGATTGCCGACTCAATATGTTTATCATTTTGGAGACACGATCAAGTGAGGAGCTGGAAACATAATCACACGAGATGGAATTCACTCCTTCCCAACTTTAGGGTAAGTAGATGAGTGATCCCTTAAATGGTGTCTCCGAGACTTAAACAAAGGGCCCTACCTCCTTATGGTACGAAAGAGGTTTCTATTTATTGGTTGGACTATAAACAAATTGTTCATTAGAGGAGCATCAATATTTAAGGATTGTAAGTAACCAAGGGGTAAAACCATAATTTGACCTAGCTGGTGTTACGGACATTTGTGAAGGGCTAACTTATTGTTATTGATCTATATCCATGGACACAGAAATATATCTATAGTGAGAAGAGTTCAACTATAAGTCTTTAGGTGGAGTGTACACATAGTTAATGGATATTGATTAATGGGGTTGATGAGTTTAGCTAGTCAATATTGTAGAACTTGGAAGGAGTTCGATATTAGTATCGTATTTAAGGGGAGTTTAAATACAGTTAATGTGCCAACATAAGCTTAGCTTAGTTGGCATCTATATGTTTCGAGGACAAGAGATCTCAGGTTCAAATACCCCACCCTCAAGTTGTACTTTAGAAGACCTTTTAAAAAAAAACAAATATGATGAATGTGAGAAAAATCTCAATCTTAAGGAGAGCCAAATCATATTGTATTAAGAAGATCTCATACAAAGTTTGAAGAAGCATTTTTATGGTGGTGGGGGAAGCCTAAGTTGAAACTAAAGAGGCCGCTACACGTGATTCACTAAAGAGGGAGTTATCAGATATGTACTTTCTTTGTCATAATTGTTAAACTCTTTATATAGTGAGGTTTCATTCCACCGGGTACATTGTCCCTAAGATGTAGATGATTTTTTCACCAAACTGGGTTATCAATCTTCATGTCTTTATATATTTTTTTTTTGCTTCTGTGATGGCCCTTTTGTCGTATATATTGTCCGTGAAATTATTCTTGACATTGTGTCCTCTATTAGATTCACTTGTGTTGTTTTTCAAAATCCTTTAATAGAACCATGCTCGTATTAATAGTCAAAACCATGTAAAAACCAATTAAATATTTGATGGACAAATTTGAGTGAACTGTGTTTTAGTTTGGAGGATACACCTAGCTATATCAATTGCTTAATCACTAATGCACTTTAAGTGGGATAATTCCACTACTTAGTGGTTTTTTTCATTAAATTTGGCAAAAAAATCAAGTTGCTGACTTCTTAAGTCAAATAGTTGACTTGGACAAATATTTTGACTTTGAAAGTCGATCAGTCAACTATTTTGACTAATTCCACTTTTTCCAAATTCAATTTTGACCACTTTGCTTTAAATCAAAATTAATTCATATAATTAATTTTAATTTAATCAATTCAATTTTAATAACAAAAATTAAATCACATTAATCTCGATCAATCTAGTTGTTTGATGTTTTTAATCTCTATTCAAAATTGTGGTATTTAAATATCCTTTCCTCACTCTTTACATGTTTAATCCATAATTAAACATTAGGTTAATTATATCGAATATATTTAATGCTTTCTTTCAATAACCGAATTTGAACACTTCAAACTTGTTCATCATACTCTTTTAAAGTTTAGTCTAGTATGAGCTAGCAGGAAGACCGAATGGACCTACAGATCATGAAATCCAAGGATTTGAGATTAACGACTAAATCCTTTTAGATCGAGCCAAGCAACATTCATTAACTAACAAGTCATTTCACTAAAATACCATAGTTGCACTCCCCTTACAATAGATATATTTATATTCATCTGATATAACCATGATCAGTAAGTTAATTCTCCACAGGTTGTTTGTAACCTCGATTAGGTCAAAATACCATTTACCCCCAAGACTACATTTTGCTCCTTAAGTCCCACTGATCTACGATTGAACAATTGATTTCTGGTCCAACCAATAAACTAAATCTCTTCCAGGCTAATGAGAGGGTGGAACCTCTTTTTCAAGACTTGGATTCAGTCCTTAAGAGAACAACCTATTTACTAACCCTAAAACAAGTAAGAGTGAATTCTATCTTTCACCCTATGTCTCTAGCCATCCATCTGATCTTAGCACTTAAATGGGAGGCTTATTGAGCCAACGCTATTGGGTTGCCCTCACCTATAAAGATCTAAGAATAATTTCATTTGAAAAAAAGTTTATAGTTAATTAAGGTTTAAGATCAAGTTACCTAGGTCATCAATAATCGAAATAGTCAGCTTTATATAGTCAATGGTGTTATAACTTAAAAGTGACTATTTCATGGTTTCAGTTTTATGTAAACTCTCTACATCGTTTGTACTAACTACAAAGTGGGTCGCATCCATAGGGTCCTTAGAATATGAGACTTGTACCTAAGAAAGGCTCAAATTTTAACTAAGTGTTTTAAAGAGGACGTTTTCAGCAAACTACACATTGAGGGCTTATAATTAAATTATTTCTTAAGTTAGTGTTAGGCGAGAAAAGTAAGGAAACTTTCTAGAAAATTTCCTAAGTTTACTTAATGGACCACGTGTATGGTTAAGAATTAAGTATGGATAAGTTAATTAAACCTTAAGCTTACACGTGCACCACTAAGGATAGGAGTTGGCGAGCTAACAAGAGCATAAGGGTGACTAAGTTTGTTTAAGAATTAGTATAAATAGGGATCCTCGGCCAAAGTTTTAAGTATTGTCATTTTGAGGAATTGAATAGAAAGTTAAATGTTGAGGTGTTGCCAAAGTGACTACGCGGGAAGAAGAAGAGAAAGGGCTTTTAGAGTTTGAGTTTGTGAGTTTTTTCTTTAAAGTTGCATATGATTTCAAACTTCCTTTATAAAGTCTTTACTGATTTGAAATGGTGATTTCAATTCAAATGTTTCTAGAAAGGTTTATATGAGAAGCTTATAATATATTTCAAAGCATATTTTATATGTTACAATGATTATGAAATGGTGTTCAAACCATTAGCTTATTTCCTATCCATCAACTAACTATTATGTGGACATAAAGAATAAAGGCGGCCATGTATAAAAGATATACATGGTGAGTTGAGGCAGAACAATGTATAAAAGATGTGCATTGCGCTTCAGCTTGAGCAAGATGGATGAATTTATATATTCTTAGATATTGTGGTTACAGTAGTATAAATGCTAAGTGATGAGACCTAGCGTGGAGAATGATTCGGGATCCTCGGTGAAAGTAATGATTGTTGACTACAATGTGTGTGTATGTGAAATGTTGAGCATATGTGATTATTAAGCGAAATGATGTTTACAAAAGGTATTTCGCAGAAAGGATTTTTATAAAACCTGACTAAGTCTGTAGACTTACGTTTTTAATTTTTTTTTTCCTTTAGGAATCAAGCGTTAAGGTCAAATAAGAAAAGATAAAGGACTTGCTAGGGAGAAGAGATGTCATGCACTTCATATTAAGTTTTAAGTTTTGAAAGTGTGTAATATGTAAAAGTTGTAATCGTGTGGTCCAATAAATAAAAGTTCAAGCTTGAGTTACTTTTCTTTTGTCAAGTTGTTTTATTGTCCTAAAGTATGACAGTAGTTTAAGTCAAGAAAAAGTCAATAGGCGATTAAGCAAAGCTTAAGGACCTTAAGACTGAGTGTCTTTGGCATTTAACTTGTCAGACATACTAAAGTCACATCGTGTCTCGTGTACCAAGAAAGGACGTACACGGGGTGGGGTGTGACACTTATGCATTTACTATAGACCGTTTGGGCTATATACTCAAACTTGATCCACATTTATGTCTCTACATAAAGTTCAAGTCTACATTAGATAGCCTCAGGACCTTAGTTTATTGGATTTTCAAGATTATAGCGTTCAATTTTTACTAATAAATTCTTAATAACAATTTTATTGAAAATAATATAATTTTAACTACTAACTACAAGATTTTAGGACATAAATGCCAGCAAGATCAATCATAATATACTGCAATTGCAAATGCGTAATTGAACCACGTTTATCTAAAAATGTGAATTTTGTTAAATTTACTCTTACCATTAGGGTTTGGTTATCCAAACTATAATCGTGCCAAAATGAAGCTTTTTCTTTAAATGTATAACAATAATGGTAACCATAACTCAAACTCAAACCCAAACCCAAATGGTAATGGTAACTTGTAAGATGTAATTTCAAGACAGAATTCAACTCGTCAATCGGATTGCAACTTTTATTTACGAATTTAAATGTGGATCCATGTGTCCGTATGGACGCAAAACACAAGTGAACAACACCAAACATAATCTATGGGACTCACTTTTTAAATCATCCTTAATTTATTTTTATTACATTGGGTAAAGATGGCCTTAGTTTAAAAGATAATGTAAACACCTTGTATTTCTGTCTGTGGCTTTTAAGTTGAGGTTTTTTTGAAAGAAATATAACAAACTGAAAAAATATTTACACTGTATAGAACAATTTTGAAAATGAAAAAAGCCAACAGGCACACAATGAAAAATACAAAAAATGTTCTAGTCAACACGTGATTAATCGACTAGACGCGTTCGTGTAATTCTATACGATCGCGTACGAAATGATACACGATCGTGTGGGTAGTATCAATGTAATTGTGTAGTTCTTTTTAACAATGGAAAAAATGCTTCAAATCTAAACGATCATGTTGACCATGCTAAATGATACGGTTGACTATGGTACGCGATCGTTTAGATCATATTCACACGACTGCGAAGTTCTTTTTAGATGATAGAAAAACGGTTTCAAATCTAAACAATCATGTTGACCATGCTAAACGATCATATTGACTAGGTAAGTGATCGTTTATATCATATCCACATGATCGTGTATAGTTCTTTTTAAACGATAGAAAATGACTTCAAATCTAAACAATTGTGTTAACCATGCTTAATTATCGTGTTGACTAGGTAAGCAATTGTTTAGATCATATCAAAGTAATATTTAAACGATTTTGATCTTCTAGAAGAAAGAAAGAGAAAATGAAAAAAGAAAGTAAGAAAGAGAAGATGAAGAAAGAAAGTAAGAAAGAGAAGATGAATAAAAATAAAAGAAATAAAATCTGAAGAGGAGCTAAAGAAATCTGATAGAGAAGATGAAAAAAATGCAAAGAAGAATAAGAAAGAGAAGTGTTGACTCGCTATTCTCCAAACTAAGAACCAGGTGGTGAGACCCAATATGTGAAGGACATTAAGAGAGAGATGGAAATTGGAGGTGAGGTTTAGGTTGGAGATTTGGGAGAAAAAAACAATTTGGCATAATTTTTTTAAAATAAAAATTTCCAAAATTTAAAAAGTTTTTCAATATTTGAAAAAAAAGTATCTTTAAATAACCTTATTACATATAAAAATGTATGTAATTAGTTGACCAAATCTCAACACCTAACATTCCACTAACCATTAGTGGAATTTAGTGGGCTAGGTGTTTACATCTCACGTAACCACCTACCCCAATAAGTGTTAGTGGGATTATCCAACAAAATGTTGAATTTTTTCACTAACTTTAGTCCAAGGGCAATGTGGTCATTTGACCATTCAAATCAATGTCAAACTTTAACTTTAACATTTTGACTTTCTACCATTTTGTCAGTCTTGACTAATTTCGACCTTTCGAGCATGAATCCACATTCATTTTTCTAAAATTCAAATCACATTTGAATATAAAATTGGTTAAACTTTGACTTTTCAAACTCAAAAGTCAACATTTTGATTTTTACAACTTTGACCATTTTCATCAATTTCGAGCTTCCAAATATGGATTCGTATTTATATTTTTAATATTTAAACTATATTTAAACATAAAGCTCTATCTCAAATTGATAATGGACGACTATATCACATATATTCGTTTATTTCTCTCTCTTTACATAATTCGAACAATTTGAACTATTCCAACATATTATTCTAAGTTAATTCCATATGAGCTAGCAGAAGAACCTAATGGACCTATCGATCATGAACTTCAACAATTTGAGATTAACTGATTAAACTCTTTTAGACCGAGCTAATTACCATCTGTTAACTAACGAGTCATTCCACTAAAGTCTGGTAGTTGTACTCCCCTCACTATAGATATATTTGTGTCCATCTTATATAACCATGATAATTAAGTTAATCCTTCACAGGTTACGTTGTTCGTAACCTTGGGTGGATTAATACTGTTTTACCCCAAAACTACATTAGTTCCTTAAGTTCCACTGGTCCACTATTGAACAAATTTTTTAGGTACAGCTTATAAACTGAATCCCTCTTAAGCCAATGAGAGGGTGGAACCCCTTGTTCAAGAAGCCCTTGTTCAAGACTTGGGATTTAGTCCTTAAGGGAATAACCTATCTACTGACTCTAAAGCGGGTAGGAGTGAATTCTATCTTGCACCATATGTCCCTAGCCATCTAATTCGCCTGGACTTACTCCTGAAATGGAAGGTTTATTAGACCAGCGCTGTTGAGCTTCCCTCACCTATGAAGATTTAAGGATAATTTCATTTAAACCGAAGTTCATAGTTAGCCCAAGATTAAAATTAAGTTGCCTAAGTCATTAATAATCGAAATAATCAGTTTTATACAGTCAATAATGTTAAAACTTAAAAGTGACTATTTCATAGTTCCAATATTATGTAAACTCTTTATATAGGATGACTCACTTTCATGTCTCTACTTGAATGGTTCAACACCACATCCTTTGTACTAACTACAAAGCTAGCCGCATTCATAGTGTTCTTAGAATAAGGCGTTCATACTTATTCATACACTATAGACCGTTTGGGCTATATACTCGAACTTAATCCACATTTATGTATTTACATAAAGTTCAAGTCTACACAAGATAATCTTGGGGCTTTAGTTTATTGGATTCAAGATTATAGTATTTTATTTTCACTAATAAGTCCTAAATAACTAATTTATAATTTTAAATATAATTTAAACTACATACTACAAGTTTTAGGATATAAATTTCAACTATAAATATTTTGGTGTTTTGTTATATTTTTGAAAATTAACCTTTTAAATTTTAATAATTCACTAGTTTTTAGAATGAGGTGTGGTTTTTTTTCCATATTGTCTTTGTTTCTTTTTTATTTTTCTCCAAAAGAATTTTGTATTTGTGCTTGTTTTACCCGGGATTGTTTTTGGAATAGTTTTTCTATTAAACACTCAGTTATTTTGAATTATTAAATTAAATTAAATTCATTAATACTATAGATTAGATATTTTGGATTTGATTCTTCAATTTAAATATTTTGTAATTTTTTTTATTCTCATGTATGGCATATCTATCTAATTTTTTAAACGATCGTGTATTTTAAATTAAACAGTTTATATATTTAGACATTTTTGAATAGAAACTGCGTTTAGAAAAGTTTCAAAATTAACATTTAAAATTAAAAATTGGGTCAACTAGAAGAATAACAGTTTTAAAGTTGCCATTTTGAATAATAGCAAAACTGCTTTTTTTTTTCCAAAAATAGCAAAACGAAAAAAAAGTACAATAAACAAGAATTTGCAAAAACCCAAAATACCCCTATATACACAAAGTGTAAACTACTTTCTTAAAGCTAAAAAAGAATAAATACATTTTAATAAGTCTTGAATACGTACTTGTTCAATTAAAGTCAGAATCCTCCATCTTCATTTTCTAGACCTGTTGCAACGATCTTCATTTTTGTTTTTCGTTTCTCATCTTCCTTTTTGATAATCTTCATCTCCATTTTCCATTTTTCTTCTTTGATCTCATCTTCTTCGAGTGGGGAAACCCTATTTTTCGTTTCTCATTTTCCGTTTTGAAAATCTTCCTTCATCCCTATTTTTCATTTTTCTTTTTTGATCCCATCTTCTTCGAGTGGGCAAACCCTAATCTTTTCCATCTTGAAGCGGACAAACCCCAATCTTTATCCTCTTCCATTTGAAGTTTCAGGTTCATCTTTAACTCCATCATGCAATTTCAAAAATAAATTTATCATACATTTTCAAGAAGAAGAATATATACATTTGAAGCATGCAAACACTTTCCATCTTTGATTTTCAAGTCTAACCTGCAATATCAAACGCTTGGGGTGGAAGAACAAAAACCTTCGCTCAGAACAAAAAGATACAAAAGTTATTTTCCTCGTGTGTTAG
>JBBPDI010066439.1:0-35843 GCA_037974545.1 Cucumis variabilis
GATGAGGGAATGACGAAGGGGAAGTTGGGATGTATATATACAAATTGTAACGGAAAAATTATGCAAATTCCGTTGGGATGAGAACCGTAAAAAGCTCAGAAACACAAAGGAAAAAGACTTTTGTTTTCATAATATTCGGCGTCGTTGTCCCTAATACGCTTGATTTTTTGTTTTTTTTTTTTAATGAAAAGGCAAAGGAAAAAAATTTGTGTATTAAAAAAAGTAAATAAAATTGATTCAATGGACCAGACTGAGGCAGTATTCCGTTTTATTGTTGAGCTTTGTAGTGTAGGGAGTTTTAATTCGCTCACCTGCGGGTGTATTTGTAGGTGAAGCTTCATTGGATTCTAGTAGTGCCACCTTTGGAACCATATTATTATTTTTAAGAAAATAATAATAACTTCTTTCTTCCAAAACTTGGGATAAATCAATTTGAGCTTCCTTCCTTAGGATGTGATTGGTATTCTTAACATTCCAATAGGTTTGAGGTGATCAAAGATGAAAAAGCGTGTATGATTTTGGGCATTAAGTTGAGTCGAGTGTTTCTACAATCTTTGCCTAGTTCTATAGTCTTCTAAGCCTTCAAAGATCATGTGGGGGTCAAGGTTAGACCAAAAGTTAAATTCTATTGTTGAAAGAGTTTTAATTATGTTATTCTAATCAATCCTCTACAATTTACACTCTTAAAGTAATTACCACTAACTCACTTTGTTCTTTTTGTAGATCGCATGCACTACTACAAAACTGACAATACTTGATACCTACAGGTTTGATATTCTCAACAGTTTTAATAATAACTGTCGAGTAGAAAGTAAAACATCAAGCATAACAAAAATTGAAAAAATGAAAAAAATTATTTTTTATTTTAAATACTTGACACATTGTTTTAAATGTCAAGTAATATATTTTTTCTCCATTTTCTAAAAACAAAATATTTTTCTCTTTTTTTTTCTCAAAATTCCCATTTTCCCCCAACTTCTAAAAAAAAGCCCTAACTTTTTCCTTCCATTTTTTTCTCATCCACGATTCCTTCACCTTGGTCGCACACTTCTGCAATCACACTGAAAAGTCTAGACGACCGTCCACCACGCCCAAGCTCCAACGATCGTTTATCTGCGCGCGCGCGAATATCCGACCAACGACTATGATACCGACATTTGCTCTCTTTTGCTCAAGCACTACTGCCACACGTATGATTGCCCTTCGTTCAATCGATTACACGTCGTCGTTTTCACTATCCAATCGCCATTGTCACTGTAGCTTTGGCACCGTTGTCGTCTACAAGGCAACACTTCAAAAAAGTTAGGACGTCTACCAACAATTTGAGGTTAGTCTTCTTCTTCCTTCTTCTACACCATTTTCAATTTATGTTATTAATAGGCTTGTTAATTGGAATTTGTATATTGTTTTGCTGCCATTCAATTTATTTATAATTTCAGTATTCCAATGGTACATCTTTGCTGGTTGAAAATAGGAAGTTTTGGTGAGACCGCACTTGACGAACAACTATGAAATTTATAGTTTGCATATTTTGTTGTCTGTGTTAATATAATTACAACACTGCAAAATTCCACATTTCTTAGGTCACAAATTATGATTTCAATGATATGAAGTATACATTAAGTCTGTGAGAATGCATGACATTATGATATAAAGATTAGGCCTATACTTGAGGTAATATTCTGGTTGTCCAGGCTGTCAATTGGAATTTTGAGGTAACGTTCTATGTCAATTAGGGCTTGCTTTCTTCACCTGCAAACAAGTTTGTCAGTTGTGATGAGTCTTCCTGAATTTGAGGGGTGAAAAAAAGTGGCAAACTTTGGGTTTGTATGATGAATGAGTGAGGTTTTTATTTTTCTATAACATTACTCTAGGTTTGTTGTACCTCAAATGCAGTGAGATATTGTTGACTCATCACTAATCTTATACAATATCGTAAATATCAGCAGAAATCTCTCTCTCTCTCTCTCTCTCTCTCCAAGTCTTTTAGCCTTTTAGTTTAGATGAATGTTACGTGGTGGTTCTCTCTTATGGTATGATGGGTTTGTTTTAGAATTTGCTTTATCAGAATGTCCAAACAATACTTTATTTTTTGCAACTTGAAGTTCTGTTCTGTTCTCTGTTATGATTTTCTGAGAATGCTCAACCTATTACTACCACGGCTGCTTCTTCTTTCACTTGCCCTTCACGTGTCCTCTAAAGCTTTTCCCATGCCTTCTCCAATTTTACTGTCATCTTTGGACTCTTCTCTTTCTATCCTTTTACTTTTGGTTTTTGTTTCTTTTTGCCAACTTATGTTTATTTTAGTTTTCAAACTTTTAACTCATTTTACTTCCATTATTATTCATTTCCAAACGGTTGAAATAAACAAAAATTGATAGTATGAAACTAAAATAACCCATATACGACAAATTTAATTTCTATTACCATAATATAATTAAAGTTTCCATTTCTGCTGATGTTTTCAAAACAATTGCAGGAGAGAATCTTTTCTCTCTTTTTTAGCATGGTGAAATTATTCAGTTGTCTCATTTAATAAGAAAAGAGGTTTCAATAACTGTACTTATTCCTTTAAATGATTAGTTAAGAGGAAATCATTTTATGGCATTGGCTTCATGAACTCTGCAACATATGATATTTGAGATCACAATGTGTTTCTTACTTGTCGAAATAATTTGGTTGCAAATTTTTGAGCTTTCAATTTTATTTATTTTTCCTACACTTCTACTGTTTTAGGCTATGACATTTCATTTTTCTTTTTATCACCTTATAGGATGCATCCTCATAGGATGTTTCTTTAATCCATTAATTTTGGCATGACTATATAAGTATAAATATCATACAGGTTCTTGTCAAGTACTTAATGGAGATAAGTCATAATGCCTATAAATTATTAACTATTTCTTCTACTTCCAACATTTGTTTCTCTCTCTCTTTCACTTTCTATTGTTTCTAATACTAACTGTTTCAAGGGAAAAAATTCAATGTCAAACAAATGGGTGGGTTACATATGGCAGTAAGTGAGTTACATCTATTAATTTACAACTTTTCAATTATACGGTACAGAGAGATAAACTGTCCATACAAAGGAAAGCAACACTTGTTGTTGGATTTTGGTTCTTTTTGGTAGTAACAAGTTTGAATAGATGAAAGACCCTCCATGTTGATAATTTATTGTAGGATGATTGTTTTTTGTATCATGTTGATTTAATTTACTAGGATGATATTTAAATTGGTATGTTATATAGACCCACACACACAGGTACACAACCAAAGAAAACCAACTGGAATCATCAATATGAATCTTTGTATCATTCATAACTTCAAATTTTTATTTTTATTTTTATTTTCCTAAAATTCATTAACTTCTTCCAATTGTTTGCAGATACTCTTTTCATTTCTTAATGATGTAGTTTGTTAGATTCTTATTGGTTGTTCAATCATTTTATTTTGGAAGAGTATCATAGTGATTTAGAAAATCTATAACATTTTGTCAATGCTATGAATTTTGATATAATGTTTTCAAGAACAGCTGACCACACCCTCAAGTAAGGGTAGTGCTTTTACTAAAGAAGTTGGATAGGATTTAATAGATCATTGAATCTTCTTGCATTGAAATGGTTTGTAGTTGTAGATAACTCATTTTGTGGCATATTGCATACATTGCACCAATTTTAGAGATTCATAGTGGTTCGTTTACAATGTATGGAACCTTAAAGCATTCTTTGTCTCATGGCATGCTTTTTTTTTTTTTTTCAAGCTATCTTAGGTACCCAAAGTTGAAACTCTTACTCTTGCTCTTTTCTTGATTTCTTGTGCAATCTAATGTTGAAACTCTTGCTCTTTTCTATAGTGCACTTTCGTTTGACCTTTTCCTTGCAAACTGTCTTATTGACATATATTCTAAATGTAATTCTATGGAAAATGCACAGAAGGCAATTGATAATTTGTATATAAAATGAGACCTTATAACCATATTTTTTATTATTGGCAGTGTAATAGTTATAGAATGACATAATATTGAATATTACCAATTTCTATTTTCTAATTGTCTTTTGTTTGTCAAATAGTTAATTGCATCATCATTGTTCATGAGATTTTCTTTGCATCGTCGTTTATTTTTATGTATCATTGTATTTTTTTATATTATATATACTTTAAATTGATAACCATACTCAATAACTTCTCTTAGGATTTACACCTATGGATAAATCATGGATGCATAAGAGTAGGTTATCCAAAGATTATGAATTGGGTGTAGAAAACTTTATGAATTTTGGATTTTCTAATACAAATGATGGTTCTATTTGATGTCCTTATTTGAAATGTGGGAATTATGAAAAATAAAATCGTACTACTATTAGAGATCACTTATATGTCAATGGACACTACAAGAAAAACCCTCTACTACGACAACTATTTATATCACAAAATAGAGGAAGAAAAAAAAACCTGTCATGAAAGGGAAAAACACGTTTTTGGCGAGAAAAGGCAAAATTTTTTGGATAAATTTTTTTGCGACAGTTATTTGATGTCATAAAATAGAAATAAAATAATATAATTAATATATGAAAAATAATAAATTTTTTTAGGGAGGATTAACTTATTCACGCTCGTCTCTTCACTTCACCGCCCCCTTTCTCCTTCAATCTCTGAACTCTTTGACGGTCTTCTCCAGACGATGACCAGTTTTGTCACCGCCACTGCTCTCTCGTGCCCGTCTCCCTACTCTAACATCGTCGGTACCTCCTCTACTAGACGACGAAATGTCCTCTGTCCTATTTTGTTTAATTTTGTCGTGCCCGTAATCTCCAATCTGTCGTATTCTCTTCAACATCCAATCTGCAGTCTTCACCTCCTCTACTGGTAAGTCATCCATTCCTTTTCTATTTCTCTCTCTCTCTCTGTGAACTTGTTCTCTGTCACTCTTTTCCTCAACTCCATGGGTCGTTGATAAGGTGTGCAATTTAAAATTTTGTCTGAATTTCATCTTTTGGGCAAACAATATTTAAGACTTGAAGTTGAAAGAGAGCACTATTTGAGAATGGGTGAATGAATTCTCAGTTTTTTCTTGTCTTGTTTAGGGTTTAGGATGATAATGGGTGAAATGTGCTTTTCTTATTTGTTTGTTTTCTTTATGATTTTCTTATAGTTGTGGATTTCATTTTCTGGATTGCTTATGGAGTTGTGTAATTTTTTGTTCTGTAATTTTTACAATTTAGTTGCTTTGATTAGTCTGAGCAGTGGTCTTATAGTTGAAAATGAGAAATAACAAATTTTATTTCAATAGGTTACCAAACAATGGTCTTACAGTTGAAAATGAGAAAGAACGAATTTTTTTTCAATATGTTAACTGTGGAGGTGGATCTTTTTTTCTACTTTTCTTCCAATTCTCAACTTGATGAACTCTGAGTAGTGTGAGGAATTTTGGGTGGATTGAAAAGCTTAACAATACCGCTCAAGTACTTGGTATTAAAATTTAAGGGATCATTGTAGTTATGAAGTATTGTTTAGGATACTTTTAAGGCTAAGCTGAAACCAACTGTTAAGACTAAGTTTGATGTTGATTATGATACTTTCTTGGTAGAGTAGTTGTTATATATGGAGAGGTGGATTTTTTTTCTACTTTTCTTCCAATTCTCAACTTGATTAACTCTGAGGAGTGTGAGGAATTTTGGGTGGATTGAAAAGCTTAACAATACCGCTCAAGTATTTGGTATTGAAATTTAGGGGATCATTGGAGTTATGAAGTATTCTTTAGGATACTTTTAAGACTAAGCTGAAAACCAACTGTTAAGATTAGGTTTGATGTTGATTATGATACTTTCTTGGTAGAGTAGTTGTTATATGTGGAGGTGGACTTTTTTTTCTACTTTTCTTCCAATCCTCAACTTGATGAACTTCGAGGAGTGTGAGTAATTTTGGGTGGATTGAAAAGGTGAACAATACCGCTCAAGTATTTGGTATTGAAATTTAAGGGATCATTGGAGTTATGAAGTATTGTTTAGTATACTTTTAAGACTAAGCTGAAAACCAACTGTTAAGATTAGGTTTGATGTTGATTATGATACTTTCTTGGTAGAGTAGGATACTTTTTTATTTTTTGTGAGTTGATTAGCTGTTTTGGAAATATACTTTCGTGTGTGTGTGTGCTGGTTTTTCTTACCCCAACCATTTCAAATTCAACTAT
Source organism: Cucumis variabilis (assembly GCA_037974545.1). NCBI lineage: Eukaryota > Viridiplantae > Streptophyta > Magnoliopsida > Cucurbitales > Cucurbitaceae > Cucumis > Cucumis variabilis. Next base: position 6,191 of record JBBPDI010066439.1, read on the forward strand.
CTATATAGTACTATTTTGTATCTTTGAGATCATTAATTGGGATAGAAAATTTCTGAATGCTATCAAATATATTATTGCTAGACAACAATACTCTTCAACATGCTGTACATTTGATTGGCATTTAAGTTTTTTAAGGGTAGTATATTTGAGTATTATGAGGATTATGTACCGTTTTGAAAGTTTGAATTTTAAAAGTTGTTGCTCAATATCTCTTTTGTAATTAGGTTTATTTCGAGGTGAATTTAGAAGATTGATTTTTTTATACATCTACACAATGGACAAGTCGTGGATGACGAAAAATAGGATGTCAAGAGAATATGATTTAGGAGTTGAAAGGTTCATTCAATTTGGTTTGAGTCATGCCAATGATTCTAATTCAATTAGATGTCCATGTTTGAATTGCAACAATCATTTACTTAAGGATGTCTCAACAGTTGACTATCATTTATATGCCAATGGAATTGATAAAAGTTATAAGGTATGGTTCTGGCATGGTGAAGATTTGAACTTAGATAACGTTACCAACATGATGAAAAATATAGTAGATGAAAATGATGAAAACAACGATTTATTTAATACAATTAATATGGTTCAATCCATTCAAGAACAATCTTGTAATGCATCCAATACCTTTGACACTATGTTTGATGACGCGAAGAAACCCTTATACCCAGGGTGTAAGAAATTCATAAAGTTGTTAGCTCTCGTAAGATTGTATAACATGAAGGTTACGTATGGTTGGAGTAACACTAGCTTCTCTGAATTATTGTCTATAATAAGTGATCTATTAATTGAAAACAATGAAATATCATGTTCCTTATACGAAGCAAAGAAAACACTAGGTGCCTTAGGTTCGAGTTACCAAAAAATTGATGCATGTCCTAATGATTGTTGTTTGTACAAAAAAGAATATGAAAACATGACCAAGTACCCTAAGTGTGTTTGTCAAGGTGGAAGATCGCTAAGAACTCAGAAAAGGAAAAAAGTGGTGTGACTACCAAGCAGATGTGGTATTTCCAATAGTTCCAAGATTTATAAGAATGCTCAAGAAATTTGAAAATGCTAAGAACTTGCGTTGGCATACAATAGATAAAAAATTGATGGTATTTTGAGACACCCGACTGACACTCTATCATGGAGGTTGATTGACCACATGTGGCCAACCTTTGGGTTAGAACTGAGAAATCTTCATTTGGGTTTGTTCGCTTATGGAATTAACCCATTTGGAGATCTGTCGACGACCTACAGTTGTTGGCCTGTTATTACTACAATATACAATCTTTCGCCATGGTTGTGTATAAGAAGAAAATATATTATGTTGACAATGTTAATATCAGGTCCAAAACAACTGGAATACGATATCAATACATACTTAGCACCTTTAATTGATGACCTACAAATGTTGTGGGAAGATGGATTTCGTTGTTTTGATGCATATAAAGAAGAATATTTCACATTGCGGGTTGTTTTATTGTGGACCATTAATGATTTTCCAGCATACGGTAATCTATGTCGTTTTAGTGTTAAAGGATATAAGGCTTGTCCAATATGTGAAGAAGAGGCTACTTTAATAAGATTGCAACATGGAAAAAATGTTATACATGGGACACATGAAGTATTTGCCAAGACATCATCTGTATAGATTACAAAAGAAAATTTTTAATGGTAAGCAAGAGCATGGAAGTCCTCCACAACCCATGTCGGGGGGAGTCCATGTACTTCAAGCTGAAAGACATGATATTTTCATGAGGAAAGAAGTGTAGGAAGACATTGCATAATGAAGGTGGCAATAACTATTGGAAAAGAATTTTTTCAACTACCATGTTGGAAACACTTGCATGTACAACACTGTCTAGACGTAATGTATATTAAAAAAAATGTGTGCATGAACATAGTGGACACCTTGCTTGATATACTAGGAAAAAGTAAGGATGGGATGAATACTAAACTTGACTTATTTGAAATAAAAATTAGACCAGAATTGGTACCAACATTTACAAGTAATAGAACTTACATACCTACGACATGTTATACATTGTCAAGAGAAGAGAAGTATCGGTTTTGTAAGACTTTGTCTGAAATTAAAGTTCCAGAAGGTTGTTCATCAAATATTAGCAGTCGTGTCTCTTTGGATGACTTAAAGCTGACCAGCCTTAAGTCGCACGACTATCATGTTTTAATGCAGCAATTGCTTTTAATTGCAATACACTCGATCCTATCGAAGAATGTGAGGTACACTATCAGTAGACTGTGCTTTTTCTTTAATGTGATTTGCACCAAAAGTTTATCCGTCTCAGATCTTGATGCATTGCAAGAAGATATAGTTATGACTTTATGCAATCTTGAGAAGTATTTTCCACCCTCGTTCTTTACAAGTATGGTTCACCTTGTCGTTCATCTCGTGAGAGAAGTAAAGCTTTGTAGACTTGTATATTTGTGGTGGATGTACCCATTTGAACGATGCATGAAAGTGTTGAAAAGTTATGTATGCAATAGAACTCGACCGAAAGGATACATTGTAGAAGCAAGCATATGTGAAGAGGCAGTTGAATTCTGTTCAGATTTTCTTTCTGGATTAGATCCTATTGGACTTGGGTCACTCAATTCAAGGGGAGACATACAAAGCGATAGACCACTATCAGCAGAAACATACGTTCGACCTGATGTGCAACAACTAAAGCAAGCACATCTTCACGTTTTATAGAACACTAGAGAAGTGCACCCATACGTAGAGTAAGTATTTGTATGATTATATATTGCCATCAATTTACCCTCAAGGAACAATTTTAATGTATGAAAATATTTTGTAGACAACATTTGAACTAATTAAAGATGGAAAATCGAAGAAGGGCAAAAAATGAACAATGGCTACAAGTTAAACATAATCGATTATTCGGTGCATGGTTTAGGGATCAAGTACTTAAACAATCAAAATGCATTTTTGTTTCGTCTAATTGTTCAATACTTAGAACGACTGATTGTTCTCTTCACTAGGTGATGAGGGAATTACAGGAAGGAAAGGTTCTCTCGAACACCATATGTTGACTTGCACATGGACTTCACTCTACTTTAATGACATATGACGGGTACATAATTAATGGATCTTCTTACTACACAAAGTCTCGTGATGACCACTGAACTGTTCAAAATAGTGGGATTATGTTAGTCGCAACAACAATGCAAATGTCTAGTGTGAAGGACAAAAATCTGGTCGTTTGTGACATGTCTTTCTATGGAACGATTCAAGAGATTTGGGAAGTCAAATACAACACGTTTAAGGTCGTTCTTTTTAAATACAATTGGGTTGAAAATAATGTTGGTGTTCGAAAGGACGATCTTAATTACACACTAGTGGACCTTAGTCGAATTGGCCACTCTTCAGATTTATTCATTATTGCCACACACGAGAGATAAGTATTCTATGTCACAGATCCCGTTGATCCAAGATGGTCCGTTGTTGTGATGCCACTCGAGAAGGACTTTCCCTATAAATGTATTGATTATGACATAGAAGACATGTTACCACACTATCCCCCACTATCTTCTTACCATACAACATGTGATATTGACGAAGATGGGGAAACATATGCTAGACCTGACTATGAAGGCACATGGGTTATCAATTGAGTTAGAGAAGTATGTATAGTAAGATGGGTACACTTTGTTATTTGCATGTGTTATTTAATCATTGTCGTTTTTCTTCTTTGTAGGACAATTCCATTTTCACATATGACTACTTCAGACTCTACTGTTATCAAGTTTTCATTTCATGTTCAACAGTTTCTTTTTTTCAAAGTTCGAAGAATTTTATGTAGTAGATATTCTAATTTGAGTATTGTGTGTTTTACCATAGTTATTGTGAACTTTGCATAAGTGTGTAAGAATTGTTTCATATATTTTTAATTGAGAACCAACCATTGATTAACGTTTAATTATGAAAGTCATGTTTCAGTTCTAATATTAGACTTTTCAGTTATGTTAAGACTTGGGTTTATTTCACACTTCACATTTACAATTACATGAGTATTGTTACTAACAGTCCATTAAGTTATGTTTTAAATCACATTTATGTTTGCAGTAATGGTGCATTCAGATGACGATCAGCTTGCTACACCCCATGAAAGAAGAGAAACTAGTAGCTTGAAAAAGAAACGTGGCCCTACGGGAATGAGGGATATAACGTTTTAGTAGTGAGGGGCAGAGAATGGTGATCTAATACAACGAACTAGGTCAACCTATTGGACAGAATGCAACGAAGTTGAAAGGTTTTATTGAAACGACCGTAAGGTTTTACGTTTCTATCACGTACTTTACTTGGCATGCCGTTCCAAAAGAGATGAAGGTGAAGATCTATGAACTAATTGAGATAAAAATCCTTTTGAGTTTATGTATAATAAACCACCCACTGGAACAGATTTAATACTTTTGATGTGTTTTTCACCTTGTAGGTCAGCTTCATTCTTGACCCAAAGTAGAAGAAAAGTATACTTCAAAATGCAGGAGTATGCTTTCGTGGATTTAAGTCCAGATTAACAACTACGTACGTACTATCATTTAAGGATGATGTGGAGAAATTAAAACACCTACCAGCGGAGTACTCATTCATCGATCCAGATCATTGGGTTGAATTTGTGGATTCATAGTTGAAGAAAGATTTTGAAGTAAATATGACGATTCAAACAATTTGTTATACTTTGTGTACAATTTGTTACCCAAATATGTTAATTGAGTTGAATTGATACAATTTTTTCTACAGAAAAAAAGTGAAGAAGGGAAACTAAAAATGAAGTTATACAAATACAACCATAGAACATCTCGCAAGGGGTATTCAAATCTTGTTAAGGAGTTGGTAAGTCACGATTTTTGTTATATTTAATTAGCCCGTGATTTTGTTTGTATTTAGAGTTGGTACTACAACTTTAGCAATCTGGAATTGAAGTACTTGAAATAGAAAGTAATATTTTTTATAACATGCTTGAAAATAGAATTATTAAGGAATGAACCATAATTGAGCGCCCATTGAATAACAACAACCTTCTTCATATGCTTACTACACTGCCTTAAGTTGTTCTATTGGAGGATGAGGGTGCATGGTAGATTTGACGAATTAAAATGTTGTTTGTTTAGTTGGGCTACAGAGTGACCTCAAATACTAGTCAGTTTTTACTAAATATCCTGAGTAGTTTAAGTAGAGAAATTATAAACTAAAGCCTAGGCATTTTCTAGTAGCTTCTAATTATTCTTTATTGGCTGTTGAGTTCTTTTTTCAAAGCTGTTTTTTCTTTTCGTTTTCTTTTTGTTAACAAATAGATTTAAAAACTTGACTGCATATTATTTCTACAGAACAAGCTGTTTTTTCTTTTCGTTTTCTTTTTTGTGAACAAAGGCATGCGTCCTAAAATGACCCACTGTGCTACGAATGATCTATTTGATTTAGGATTTGAAAACATAAAATGCATTGGTAGCATAATTGAAATACTGAATTCTAATCTAAAGAATTGTAAATTACTTGTAGTTATCTGTGTTACCAACTCCTATGATTGTTGTTATTTTTCTCTAAATGTTTACTATTATTATCTTTATACTTGCTAGGCTTGCTATTTATTGAATCTATATATTTATACTTATATGACATCTATTCTTTATGTAGCGTGCATCTTCTTCTTCCAATCAAATAGATCGATCGATAGTATGGAAACATGCACACTTGGATCATAAGAGAGTTCCCAGATAAAGAGACAAAAGATGTTGTCGATGTTATCGTAAGTTAACGTGTTGACAAAATTTGGTTCTTTATTATTTTTTTCGCATGGTTTCACAACTTATAATTTTCATTTTTTTACTATGTTGGAACAATCTATTGGGCAACCAGAATGCACGTAGTTTATCTAGCGATGACGATGTACTCACCAAGCACTGGGTGGGAAAGATCGTCTGGGCATACACTAAGGTATCGAGAAGTACGTCATAAAGAAAAAGTATTTCCATACACTGATGGAATGAAAATCTAAAGAAAGTAACGAGGAGAAGACAGTGTATGAGAAACGAGATCAAATGGCCAAAAGAATTATAGAGTTAGAAGTGGAGCTAGAAAGAATGAAAAAAGATGAGGGTGAGAAAGGAGATGAAGAAGAACAACCTAGTATGTGTTCGAAAGGAACACCATCAATCAAAAGGGATTCAGATGATGAGGTTGAAGACGTAACCTCTGATCCAGTACTAGAGAAAGTGACATATGACATGACCGAAGTGAAGAAAGAAGATAATGTGGAAGATACGAGATCGAATGACTTGAAGGTTAGTTTCATAAATACTTTACTAAGTGGACACTTTCTTTACTAAATATACGTGCACATATTTAACATATACTTCTACGTAGGTTGGAATCCCGTGTCAAGGTAATTGAGTGTCTTATTGTGTTACTCTTTCATGCATCAATTTATACTAACACTAGTTTTAATCTTTATGATACAAGGATATTGTGGGCTTTAGTAAGGATCTGTCAACATTCTCTACCGCAACATATCTACGTGCTCCAGTGGCACTTTGGTGTTTGGTAAGACTAATTGAACATAGAGGGTCATCAATTCAACTGACCACGCTCATTGAGGTATTCGATGTGAGGAGAAAATGTTGTATTAAGATTGAGTTACTGAGAGATTTCTCCTCAATGCAGCCAATATGCATAACATGTCTAAATGCTTACATAATGTAAGATTTCTTTTATTATATATACATACTTGATGTTTACATGATGTACGATCTCCTGTTAATTGTAATTCCACTGAATTTGTGTAGGTACCTTCACACAATTATGGAAGAAGACAAAAGTTTAAGGCTGTACAAGTTCATGGATGCCGGATCTGTAAGTTTCTTGAGTTACAAAGAATCACGTGCGTAGTTGTTAAATGCTCGACTGCTCAGAGCCGAGTATGACCAACTAGTATTGTTCCCTTACACTTTAGGTAAGTGCATGATCATCATATTTTCACTGTCCTTCATGTTTTCAATGCACTAGTCAAATATGAAGTAATAATGTTTGGAACGTGTTCCTAGCAATCACTGAACTTTGGTCGTTATAAATTCTACGAAGGGTGCTGCATTCTAGATTGACCCTCTGAAGAACCAGATTGACGATGACCTCTCTGAAGTGCTTCAAATGTATGTCATACTATTATTGTTACTTTTTTAAATATGTGTGCAACTATTTTAAGTACGTAACAATCTTATATTATTTGGTAGGTCATTCAATATATCAAACAAGAAAAAAACAAATTGAAAGGTTGTGAAGGTATGTGAATTTGACTATTGGGATAGTTGTAAATTAGTTATTAATTTTAATGTTTCATATGTATGTTGTTGAATGTGCATCCACAGTGTTCCAAACAAAATGGAGTGGTAGAGTGCGGGTATTATGTCAAGTGGTTCATGTGTGACATAATTTTATCGAGGAGTACTTTTATTGTAGACGTTGTAAGTATTACAATTTTAAAACTATCGTTATGTCATTTTTTAGAATCAAACTCATTCTTAACCACTTTATTGTCTACAAATGAAAAGTTTACCTTGTATATACTTGCAAGATGACATCGATGAAGTTAGATCGGAATTGGCGGAGTTCCTTTCTAAGCACGTACATCGTGCTTAGTGTCAGAATATTTATAAAAAATTTTGATGTATTTTGTGGATCTTTTGTGTTGAACCCGAACGACACATAAGTAAATATTTAAGCATATAGTTTTTAACAAACTGAAGCATCATAGAGGTAAGTTCATGGTTATTATATCACATTTATCTATTTGTGACTGGCTTATAATTAAATGAACATGAATGTGTGTGTGTGTGTGTGTTTGTTTCTTAAGAAGAGTCCGATATTTTTGAAGTAAAAGTTAATGCTCATGGAAACCTTTTGTTTGGAGCCTACTGCACTGGAATATGGATCTTCTTACAATCAATTAATTACACAAGGTAATTCTTTACTTGCGTCTTTGTGGTTTTATTGTTTAGTGTGTAGATTGTTTATGTTCGTATACGTGATAAATTGCCAATTGCTAATTCGACTTGGTTCACTAGCTTTGATTGTTTAATATATCGATTGAGGAATTGAGCTGTAGGTTCTAGCATTGTACTTATCTGTGTTATTGGTGTTGTTATTATAATTGAGCTAGGCTTCTTGCTGTGTATGAAAGAGGACTAGAAATCTAAATGATGAAATATAAGTGTTCGTTTGGGACTCCGTTCTTATTTGTTAGGAAATGTAATCTAAGAACTGGCTATTGGTTGTTATTCTTTGTAATGTAGTATTACTTAGCTTGAAAGAGAATGAATAGGCTTTTCAAAGAGAAGATATGAAGGCAATTGTTGTTACAGGTTAGTGTGAAACGATTTTCGTACATGATTTATTAGAAATGTTGGAAATGTAAAAGCTAACTCTATATGTCATTTGAGCTGGTGCCAGGGGAAAGTTCTCTTGTGGATTTGATATAACAACCTTCGGTGGACTGCAAGGTTGAAGAGGTGGGTTATTTAAATTAGAAGTTGTATACCATACATGGTTGCAACAGTTATTTAAATAGTTCAACCTGTAATGTGAAGGCAAACTTTTTTTTACTACCTTTCAGTCATTTCACAACGATTGTATTTCTTATTTTTTTAATTTATTTATTTTAGAACATAAGTGTTATTTTAAAATAAGGCTATGTATGAAGCATGGTTATTTTAAGCTATGCATGAAATGCTTCTTTATCTTTATTTTTCTTACTCTAAATTCTTTGTTTGGCTTCTTAACCAGCTTATGGGAATACATACTAAAATGGCTGGTTGAGAAATGATCGGGTAGTTACTAAGGAGGAAGCTTAAGACCCAGTCTACAGTATGAACGTTACCTTTTTTTTGCTTCTTTTTTCCCTGGAGATCTCAATTGATAAATCAAATTGTAGAGCTGCAGTATTTTGACAAAATTGTGAAATTGTGCTATCTTAATATACTTTAGATTGTAAATGAAGGTTCCATCTTTCCCAATCCTTCTCAAAGATTGATCACCCTGGAACTGCAAGGTGGAAAAGAAGATCCTTTAGAAGGTAAGCACTTTATTCATTACTCATTGCTGGACTAACACTTACGATTTCTCTGTTTTTTGAGTTCTTATGCTACCATCCAAGGAGAAAACATGGTAATCCCTTCGATTCTTTTGCTTCGTTTTTAGCTTCCCAAGTGTTTGATTACATGACCCATTTGGTTGTTTTGAAGTTTACTGCTGTAGATGAGTTTTTGGTATTTTTTTGTTCAACTTCGTGTTTAATCTGTGATGTGATTAAGGGGTATATTTGAATTGATTGAAGTTATTTGAATGTGTTTGGTTTTGGTTGATTTATAGTTCATAAATTATTTTTGTGAGGTTTATTTAGTTCTGAGATCTGGATAGTTGATGTGGTTGGTTTTGGAATGGATTTTTGTGATTGAAATAAGTGGATGATTTAGTCTAATGAACAATGATGCAAACAGATTTGTAACTGCTTTTAGTGCGGTCCTCACATTGAAAAGATGAAGAGGGAAAGGGTTCCTACTTTTAGTAGTTTATTTTTACAGGTTAATCAATGATGTTGTTTTTGATTGTGATGGAAAAGATTCCTACTTTTAAATTCTTCCATGTTAATCGATGATGCTGTTTTTCAATTGTAGTATTGCACATACTTTAGAAGCCACAAAGATAAAAGCCACGATTACAACTTAAAACATGGGTTTAGGTGTTGAATACTATTTAGTTTGAACATGGTTTTCAGTGCAATAATGAATGGTGTACTTTTTTTATTGACTTCTATAAAGTGTTTGGATGTGTAGGTTATGTCCATCAAAACCAAGGAAAACTAAAGGCTAGAGATGTTAAGTGTATGTTTGTTGGTTTCACAGAAGGAGTAAAGGGTTTCAAGCTATGGCACCCTACTAATAAGAGGTTTATAATTAGTAGGGATATTGATCTCAGAGAATCAGAGATGTTTATGAAAAGGAAAAGTAATACTGAAAGGATCTCACATGAAACAAAAACCTATACTACTCACATTTAGGTGGATAATACTAGAAACAATGCCCAATCTACTAAGGAACCTACAGTTACTGATCAAGAACAAGTGGAGAATTTAGGTGAAGGACAAATTGGAATAGTTGAAGAACAACCTGACTTGAGCCACTATTCCCTAGCAAGAGACAGACAAAGAAAGGTAATTGTTCCTCCAACCAGGTATGAAACTAACTACATAAATTTTGTTCTAAATGTTACTGTAGTTCCTAATGATCATGAACCAAGTTCCTTTGAGGAAGTTGTAAATGGTAGTGATGTTAAACAGTGGATTGAAGCTATAAATGAAGAAATAAATTCACTAAATGTGAATGATACCTGGACAGTAGCTTCTCTACCTAAAGGATGCAAACCAATAGCATCTAGGTGGATCTACAAACTCAAGGAAGGAATTATAAAAGGCTCACAACCTAGGTACAAGGCAAGCTTAGTAGCAAAGGGTTTCACTCAAAGAGAAGGTATAGACTACTCTAAAATCTTCTCTCTTGTTGTTAAACAGACTTCTATTAGACTTCTCCTATCTCTAGTTGCTCAAAATAATCTTGAATTGGACCAACTTGATGTAAAGACAACCTTTCTTCATGGCTATCTTGATGAAACTATTTACATGGTTCAACCTAAAGGTTTTGAGGTTCAAGGTAAGGAAGATCTTTATTTCTTATTAAAGAAGTCAATATTTGGGTTGAAACAATCACCTAGGTGTTGGTATAGAAGATTTGATGATTTTATACATGGTTGGGTTTTCAAAGAAGTTCATATGATATGTGTGTCTATATAAACTCAACAACCTATAAGGACAAGGTCAACTTGTTACTTTATGTGGATGACATGCTCCTTCCCGGAAGCTCTAAAGAAGATTTAGTTCATGTAAAAAATCTTTTAAGTAAAGAATCAAGAAAGATCCTTGAGATTGACATCAAGAGATAGAAACCAATCTATATTAAGTATCAGTCAAACAACCTACTGTGAGAAGGTAATCAAAAGATTCAACCTCACTACTACTAGACTTGTTACTCTCCCTATTGCATAACACTTTAAGCTATCAGCTGCTAATTCTCTTAGTGAGATAGATATAGAACACAAACTACAGATGGAAAATGTCCCTTACAGTCAAGCATTGGGAAGTTTAATGTACTTGATGATCTCTACTAGACTTGATCTATCTTATTCAACAAGCCTAGTCAGCAGGTACATGGCTAAAAAAGCCACTAAGTGGATTATGAGATATCTAATTTGGTCTAAGCATGCTAAACGAAATTACTAAAGGTCCACTGAGTCAAAACCAGAACTGATAGGTTATCTGGACTCAGATTTTGCCGGTGACAGTGACAAAAGAAGAAGCCTAACCAGATATGTCTTTATCTATGGCCCTAATCTAATCAGTTGGGAAGCAACCCTACAATATATTGTTGCTCTCTCAACTATGGAAGAAGAATACATAGCATTATCAGAAGCTGTGAAAGGGAGATTATGGCTTAAAGGATTGATGAAGGACTTTGGAATCAAACAGACGATTGTAAAATTCTTTTCTGATAACTAAAGTGCCATTCACTTATCTAGAAACCCACAATATCACAACTGAACAAAGCATATAAACATAAAATACCACTTTATACGAAAAAAATTGAAGCTGGCGAACTACAAGTATTAAAAGTACATGCCTCTGAGAACGCCGCCGATATGCTTACCAAGCCGGTCTCAACATTGAAGCTCCAGAAGTGTCTCGAACTGGTAGGTTTTGACCTACTTGAAAAAGAGTAAATCAGAAGAAGGAAAGTAAGCTGGAAGGATTGTTAACTATTTCCTTTTTTTAAAGGTGGATTCAAGGTGGAGATTGTAAAGAAATTGAACTCTAACAAAAGCATTAGTTTCCTTTTATTTTCTATAAATACAAAATGGTGTATTCGAACTAAGATTTTTTTACAAAATAGTTTTCATCAACAAGAAAGCAAAAGAGAAAAGAAAAGAAAGTCTTGTGTACTCATCTTTGATATAAAGAACGGTCCTTTCCCATGGGTGTACGCTTCAATTTGGCCGAACCACGTAAAAATGCTTGTTGCTTCTCCCTTCCTCTCTCTTTAATCTCCATAACACTGTGAGTAATCAACTACTCAAACAAAGCCATAAAAAGAAAATGACTTAGGGTTTGTATGTGAAGAGAGAAAACTAAGAAGAAGAAAAACGAAGATAAGAAAAGGTAATTACTTCGCTTTCCCTTTTATTTTCATATTTTTCTTTTCTAAACATGCAGGAATAAATCACTCACCTCATGTGTGTACGACCACTCTTCAAACGACGTGGCAACTCCTCCTCCAAGTATTCTACAACATCCTGCACTAAAAGTGAGGCCCAAATAAAAAATACACAAACCAGGCTCAACAAGGTCTAAACAAAAAACACTAGTGGTGAGCATGTGATAAACCATTTGTTTAAGACAAATTCCTTTGATGAATGTGTTTATTTCAAAGTTGTTTGGAGCTTATTGTGTAATAATATGTTTGTATGTTGATGACATATTGATCTTTGGAACAAACAGGAATTGATAAATAATACCAAGTTGATTTTTTCATCATATTTTGAAAGGAAAGACCTAGGAGAAATGACAACGTGTATAAATATCCGTTATTATAGCTTATTTTATTATAATGATGAGGCCAAAACGCATAAGAAGAGGATGAAAATGCGTAACTTAACTATATTGTAAATTCATAAGTATTTAGAAATACATCTTACATATGTCACACCCTACCCTGAGCACCTACTTGCTTGGCCCGAGACATGGCGTGATGTCAGCTGAAGTTGTTCTCCTTCAAAACAATTTCAACTGTCACATGACATGAACATATGCAAAACTTTTAAATAGCAGAAGTCTTTAATTAACATGAACATTTAAATCATATTTTGAGATCCAAAGTGCAGCCCATATGAAAACTTTGTAAAAGTATCATGGAAATTGACTAAACATGAAGTTATGAATATTTGAACAAACACAATACTATTTAAAACAAAAAAATGTCCTTGCATGAAAAACTAAGTTGGCCTGGCAGTTGTATGTTCAACACATGGAGATCCATAATATGTACCAAAAATAGGAAAAACATTTTTGAAAGGGTCCACATAGTGAGCAATATTTTTATAAAACACGTTTTCATAAACATTTTAATATAAAACAAAAGCTTAAATACATTTATTAGTAAACAATTATAACATGAAACCTAAAACATTTGCATAGCTTTTTGAAGACAGTCCTCGATAGCCACATATAGTATTTAACCCTTCATCCGAAGACAAAACAGTCGATTGGTAGCCAACCATCCTTCTTTAAGGCATAAATATATACCATTTTTGATGGTCCATGGTTAAAAATAGGTTTGTCAACTGTACCATCAGTATGGAGTTAACCACATGTATACAATAGGTCTCATGGAATATTCGAGCATGGATAAAAATATTTGAAAACATGAAATATTTCCTTGAAATCATGAAATCATAACGTAGCTTGAAAATATCATTTCAGAAAACATTTATCAATAGCATAGCTTGTATAAGAACTTGAGATCATATTTAGCAAATTATTTTTACGAGTTATTGCTTGTAAAAATTGAAAACATGTTTAACAATAACACTTGGAAATCGATGTGTTACTCACAAGCTATTGCTTGTATACCATGAAAACATGTTCAATAAATTCTTTAGAAATCATAATGTTACTAACAATCACTTGAATATAGCCCTGGTCTCGGGAATTCTAATAATCCTCCTTGTTCTGAAAAAATTCAAAATTTATCCTTCATTAATTCCTTGAACATAAAATATCCAAAACTTCCCTTAAAACTCCCAAAAATATCAAGACAACTAAAAAATAGCCTATTGGAGCCTATTGACATGGTGCGGGGGCTGGCTGCGCACATTGCCTTGGGGCCTGCCGCGTGCTAACCTTGCAATAGGGTTATCACGCACGTGCTTGTCACCTATCCAGTGCCCCTCGCATACGTGGCACGCATGTTGGTGCTCTGTGCACACCATGTGTCGTGCTAACCTCTTAAGGTAGGGTCATGCGCGTAGCCTAAGTGCATGTGCATGCCTTGTCACTGGGTTGTGCCATGATCTTGTCATATGTGTACAATTCTGACCAAAAAAACCTCTATGACCAAAATGTACGTCCATCTCGGCTATACATGCATAACTCACAACCATTACCTAGACATTGTTAACTTCCAGAATCATAACCCATCTTTAAAAAATTATACCTTAAAACTCATCTCTTTTGATAAAAGTTCCTTCTACAAAGTTTCTCTAAATTGTCTTAACTTTCTCTTCCAAATTTGTGATGAAAAGTTCCAAGTAATGAATCATGTAGCCCTCTTGTAGTGTACCTTGCTCAGATTAACTTGAGAAATGACCTTCTTTTAATTAAAATTTAAACCTCCTTGAATCAAAAACACACAACAACCCTCTCTCACCAACTAGACTAAATTTCTGAACTTTTAAAACCAAAATGAGTGATTTTGCATGAGTAAGTTATGACAAGTTCAATACTGAAGTTGGCCTATTTATAGAGTCCCTTGCATGTGATTAAGTTGACACCAAATCTTGATTAGACTTAGCTCTTAAGCATGTACTTACACTTTAGCAACTTCTCTACGTTCTCCTTGACCGTAAAATGCATGGTGACATGGTTATGACACTTGGATTTACTTTTAACCGAGTGCTTAGAGCATGTCACATACTTGATCCAATCACATAGCTAACCTATAAACCACCTCGCATAGCCTTGCCTTGGCCGTCTAGCTTCCTCCCTCGCATAGCCAAGCCTTCCTCTCCAAGCACCCTTCCTTGTGTTGTACTTGGCGAGCCTCAAATGCCTAGGTAACCTCTAATGCCCTCTCACCTAGCCAACTCAAATCACAACCTTCTTCGCCTAACTAACCTCTCAAGCTTGCCACCAAGCCTTAACCTAAGCACACGGTCTACTTGGTATTTATCTTATCGCCAAACAAAAGTCCCAAACACCTAGTCTTAAATGCAAGCTAACCTCTTTAGAGGTTCTTTCCCTTCCCTTGGCCGCCCAACAAGCAAAATTTAGAGATTATATATCCCCTTTGGCTGCCCACTCTAGCCTCTAAACGCCCCATGACTTAATTTTGAAACTTGGTTAAAATTTCCAACTCTTCACTTTTTTTCGAACCTAAACTTAAATTCCAAGTATTTTTACTTTATTTTCTCATAAATTTCATTTTCTTTTAACCTTGACTAAGCTTAACAATTCCAAAGTTGAAGAAATTTTGGTTTTCACAATCCTTACCATCTTAAGAAATTTTGTTCTCAAAATTTAAACACAAGCAGTGAACTTAAAAGAATACTTTTATTTACATCACATAGAATTTGTTACATACTTAAAAAATAATAGCTCTTAACTTCTCATAATTCTTTTTTGTTTCATATTGCTAGTTCTTCTCCTCTCGAAGTTATCTTTGGTTGATTTACTGATATAGAAACAATTCCTTGATCCTTTGATTGACCTGTATTCATCAAAGGACAAGTTTTTGTAAAATGTCACAATTTCTTATCAAAAGCAAATGTCTCCTTCTTTGAGACATTGTCCAAAGAGGTTTATTGATGCTACTTGCAACCGACCTCTGATAAATGTTTTCTCAGTTTCAAGATTGGGAGGAGTTTCCTTTCTTGAATCCATTCTTAAAAATGTTTCCTTTCAATATTCCAAGACCAAAACTCTTTTTAGTTTCTTGTTTCCTTCCACCATAACTTATCTTTGAATCAATTTGGTGATTTATACATTAAACTTTCTTGATGATAAACTTTGTTCCACTCTTAAAGCAGTCTCAACCAACTATGAGAAATCCTCCCACTTTGTTGTTGCTGTCATTGGAGTATGAATTTCTTGCCTAAGTCCTTTCTCGAATTGCCGACATCTATCACTTTTGGATGCCACAATTGGTCCAGCATAACGAGAGAGTTTTGTAAACCTTCTCTCATACTCAACCACAAATGATGAATTTTGTCTTAATCTTAGAAATTCATCCCTCTTTATTTCACCATAGACCTTGGGATAATATTTATCTTCAAATATTCCTTTAAATATAATCCAACTCATGGTATCCGTATCTCTTCTTCTAGCTTTAATTGAAACCCACCATCTTTCTGCTTCCTTTTGCAGTAGAAAAGTTGCTAACTTGACCTTCTTCTATTTGGGATAGTCCATCACCTTAAAACACTTTTCTAACATATTCAACCATGCTTTTGCGTCAGTCGAATCTGTGGATCCTTAAAAAACTGTAGAACCTAAAAATTTTAATCTTTCGATACTATGTTTCTTATTAGTCCTAATTTGCATCATTCCCATTGACTCCATAAATCTTTGGAATGTCTGCTGGTAGCTTTGTTCATCCATTCTGTCATGCCTCGTACTTGACTCAGTTTCTAAAGTTTGGTCCTCTTTCAAGGATGTTGTCCGTACTTTTGCTTTTTCCTTTCTAGAATGGTGAGATATTTTTATTCTTTTGTAATAATAAACATCCTTAATATTTTAAACTTTCAAATCTTAGTTCAACTATTAAATAAATAAAAAGTAATTATCTACAAACATACTTTTATTTATTAACTTACATCTTTTTACATTTAGTACTTCTTCCTTTCCTTTCAAACAAACCAATGAAGCTTATCTTTACCCTTAATCGATGCTGTTACTTGTCGTTTAATAGATGGAGCTGTAGAGACTACCTCCATCTCGACTTGTCTATCCAGACTAAATGCTAAATAGTTATTCTTATGTTGTCTTTTTTTACAACAAAAGTAGCATTCAATTTCATTAGTAACACACTTTTCTGTGTGAAATTTTTTACACTTATAACACTGTTTCTTTCTGTCTAATTTTGAAGTAACTTCTCCTTCTTCTGGTAGTGTTTGCAAAAGTATTCCCTTCCAAACATACTTTAAAGCACATCCTAATCCTATTTAGCTTCCTCAGCCAAATCTTCCTTCAATGTAAACCACCATTCTTTTGCATCATCTATAAAAATGGATTCTACTAATGTTACTTTAATATCCTCATCACAATCTATTATTTCAAGGCACTCTCGCACCCTATGCATCCATTCCTCAGCTTCCGTAGGGTAGATTGAACCACCACACATTTCTACTCCATAAAGTTCTGACATCCTCTTACATTATCGATTTCCATGGATCTGTGAGTAACAATCATTTTCTTGTTTTAGTGCATGGAATGACAATAAAGAATACTTACATGGATTTTTAGCAAGATTGTGCTTACATATGTTGCTTGCCAGTCAACTTTATTGAAAACAAAATTTCATTTGAAAATTACTTTTCTGTTTTTCTATAAAATAACTTTTAAAATTTTTTCCTGTTTCAAAGTCTGACTTTACTTTCCCAAAAACTTTTGCTCTAATACCAAGTTGTCACACTTCGTCTCGAACACCTGCTTGCTTGGCTCGAGACGTGGTATGATGTCAATCAAAGCAATTTGCCTTCGAAATAACTCCAACTGATACATGACATGAACATATGCAAAACTTTTAAATAGCAAAAGTCTTTAGTTTGACATGAAAAGTTAAATCATACTTTGAGATCCAAAGTGCAGCCCACAAGAAAAATTTATAAAATGTTCCATGGAAATTGAATAAACATAAAGTTATGCATATTTAAACAAACACACAATACTACTTAAAACAAAACAATGTCCTTGCATGAAAAACTAAGTTGGCCTAGCAGTCGTATGTTCAACACACAAAGATCCATAATCTGTACGTGGAATGAGGGAAAACATTTTTGAAAGGATAAGTCGAAAGACTTAGTGAGTAACGGTTTTATAAAATAGGTTTTCATAAATATTTTAGTATAAACTCGAAGCTTAAATACATTTATCTGTAAATAGTCATAACATGAAACTTGAAACACTTGCATAGTTTTTTTAAGATAGTTCTCCATAGTCACGAGCAGTATTTACGCCTTCATCTGAAGATGAAACAGTCGATGGATAACGACTAAAAGCACATGTGATCATGCAAGTAGTATTTACGCCTTCACCTAAAGACGAAACAGTCGATGGGTAAAGACGAAACATTTATCAATAGCATAGCTTGTATAAGAACTTATGATCATGTCTAGCAAATCCTTTTACAAGCTATTGCTTCTAAAGCCTAAAAACATGTTTAGCAAATCATTTTACGAGTTATTGCTTGTAAAGACTAAAAACATGTTTAACAATAACACTTGGAAATCGATGTGTTACTCACAAGCTATTGCTTGTATAGCATGAAAACATGTTTAATAAATTCTTTAGAAATCATAATGTTACTCACAATCACTTGAATATACCCCTGGTCTAAGGAATCCTTCACAATCTTCCTTGTCCTGAAAAAGTTTATATTTTTTCCTTAATTAATTCCTTGAACATAAAAATATCCAAGACTTCCCTTAAAACTCCAAAAAATATCAAGACAGCTAAAAAAAGCGCATCAGAGCCCATTGACATGGTGTAAGGGTTGGTCGTACCCGCATGGCCTTAGGGCTTGCTGCATGCTAACCTCACTAAGGTAGGGCACATGTCGCATGCTAACCTTATAATGGGTTTGTCACGAGCGTGTTTTCCATCTATCTAGTGTTCATTGCATTCATGGCACATGCGTTGGTGCTCCCTTCCTACCATGTGTCGTGCTAACCTTTTAAGGCACGGTCATACGCGCAGCTTAAGTGCATGCCTTGCCACTTGGTTGTGCCATGACCTTGTCATACGCGTGCAACCTAACCCAAAATAACCTCTATGACCAAAACACATGCCCATCTTGCCCATATATGTATGACGCACAGCCACTACTAAGACACTGTCTAACTTCTAGAATCATGACCCATCTTTGAAAAATCATAACTTAAAATTGATAACTCTTTTGGAAAAGACTTCTGTCTACAACATTATTCTAAATTGACTTAACTTTCTCTCCTCAAATTTGTGAAGGAAAATTCCAAGTAATGATTCTTGTAGTCCTCTGAAAGTACAACTTGCTTAGATTCATCCGAGAAATGATCTTCTTGCTTTCTCTTAATTAAAATACAAACCTCCTTGAATTCAAAACACACAGAAGCCCTCTCTCATAAACCAAACTCAATTTCTGAACTTTTAAGATGAAAATGAGTGATTTAGCACGAGTACGTTAGGAGAAATTCAATACTGAAGTTGTCCTATTTATAGAGTCCTTTGCATGCGATTAAGTTAACACCTAATCTTGATTAGACTCAGCTCTTAAGCATGTACTTACACCTCAGAAACTCCTCCACATCCTTCTTAATCGCAAAATGAATGGTGACATGGTTATGACACCTGGATTTACTTTTAACCAAGTGCTTAAAGCATGTCACATACTTGATCCAACCACATAGCTAACCTCTAAACCACCTCGCATAGCCTTTCCTTGGCCACCTAGCTTCCTCCCTCATGTAGCCAAGCTTTCCTCTCCTAACACCCTTCCTTGCGTGGTACTTGGCTATCCAATAATAAGCCTCAAATGCTTAGGTAACCTCTAATGCCCTCTCACCTGGCAACTCAAGTGACATCCTTCTTCGCCCAACTAACCTCTCAAGCTTGCCACCAGGCCTTAACTTCAACGCATGGCCTTCTTGGTGTTTGTCTTTTCATCCAACACAAGTCCCAAATGCTTAGCCTTAAATGCAAGCTAACCTCTTTAGAGGCTCTTTCCCTTTCCTTGGCCGTCTAACAAACAACATTTAGAGGTTATATATCCCTTTTGGCCGCCACTTTAACCTCCAAACACCTCATGACTTAATTTTAACACTAAGTCAAATTTTTCAACTTTTTTTTTTCTCAAACCTAAACTTAAATTCCAAGTATTTTTACCTTTTTTTCCATACATTTCACTTTCTCTTGACCTTAACTAAGGTTAACAATTCCAAAGGTTAAAGAAATTTTGGTTTTCACAACATAAGTATCATGTCTGTTTTACGCGATTACCATGTTTAAACACAAGATAAGTGGACATGAAGAAATGAATAAATCATAGAAGACATCTCATGCAAAGGTCACACGATGGAAACTCGCCTGGTGAATAACATCTTTGGGCGAGGAACCACGTCATTACGTGAGAAAGGCTCACTAGAGGACAAAAATGGTAGTTGGAGTTGATGTGATTTCATAAAGCTACAATCGACGTTGATAATCTCAAAATAATAGAAATTTCTCGTCGAAAGGTGCCTATAAAAAGATTTCATCCTCACAAAGTGCAAGGGGGCTTGCATGGGCCAATTGGACGCATGTATGGGCCAAAGGCTTGAATAGGTCAATTCCTAGAGAGTAG
Organism: Cucumis variabilis; assembly: GCA_037974545.1. Lineage (NCBI taxonomy): Eukaryota > Viridiplantae > Streptophyta > Magnoliopsida > Cucurbitales > Cucurbitaceae > Cucumis > Cucumis variabilis. Next base: position 26,615 of record JBBPDI010066439.1, read on the forward strand.
CGGAAAAGAATAACTTTTCTGCCATTTGTAAATAATTTCTTCTTCTTCTCTGATTAGTTGTAAAAGTGAGACCTTGGCTCCTAAATAAGGAAGAATCCATACTCCTGTTGTCCTCCAACTTGTAATATTTTTCATTCTCTTTTCTCTCTATTTTTATACTTCTTTGTAATATATGTTGTTCATATTGTACAATGGCCTAAGGCCTATATTCTTTATACATATGTTACATATTTATCCTTTTCAATCCATCATTTCTTGACTTCTCACTTGTCAATGTGTTATTAGTAGTTATGTTTGTGATAAGTTGTTGATAAGAAGTTTAACTTATAATTCTTATCGTGTTAGTTGAGCTATGTTCATCGTTTGGCCAGCGTATATCGCTAACTACACGAGAGGGCAAGTAGCAAGGATAAGGCTAACGCGCACAAAGAGGAGTACTTTGCAAACAAACACCACTTTACGAGATAACTTTCATCATTTGTGTCCCAAAAGGTGAACAGGTGTGAACATGAGACACCGAGAGATTATTGTTCTTAATCACAAAGTTCTATAAGTATTATAAGTAAATTCTTGTAGATATATCTTACCTAATCAAACACAATCATTTGCATCCCAAAAAGTGAGCAAGTGTGACATCTAAACACTTTGAGAGAAGCTCGACTTAATCATGAGTTAGTTACACAAGTTATGTCCCATCAAAGCTCTCGCATTGCTTAATCACCTAATAATACGTAGACCTTCCTTTACTCTTTTCTTGCACACAAGTTATTCTGCAATTCCATCTCGGATCGTTCATTCCCCTTTACAAATTCTCTAGGCAGACACAAGTAGTTTTAGTCCTGGTTCTAATTTTTTTATACTATATTTAATCAATTCTTTTATACTGCCTAGATGATAAGTAATTCCTAGAACTAATATCTTGAATCAATTTGTGTTCGACCTTATAGATCATTCAAGTAAATCTACGATTTCGCTTGCACTTGGGCAAGCAGTAGGAAAACTTGTACTCAACGGGAACTTAGCTATTACACGATAAAAAAGGCACATAGTGAGCATTTCACATGCTATGATCATGGTCGATGACTTACCACATAAAATAAATCACACAATACAAAAGATATAGTGAGCATCTTACGAGCGATGAACATGCTTCGTGACGTATTTTTTAGGTTAGAATTGCACCATATGTATATGAAATTACTAAGTCCAAATCAAAAGAACCCCAACCAACAACAAGAAGCAGACGTAATTCTTGGTGTGAAATTCAAGAAAATCGAAAATTTTTCCCCTTGTGTCAATCTCATTATGTTGAGAAAATATTAAAGAAATTTGATAGCTTTGATATTTCTCCAATAAGAACTCTTTATGATGCTAGTAAAAATCTTAAGAAGAATAACGAAGATGATGTGTCTCAATCTAAATATGCAAACATCGTAGGTAGTTTTATGTATTTAATGAACTACACAAGACCAGATATTGCATATGCTGTCAGTAGATTAAGTACATACACACATGATCCTAATAAATTTCATTAGAATGCTTTACATCATTTATTGAGATATCTTAAAGGCACAAAAAATTACTGTTTGCACTTTAACAATTTTCGTGTTGTCTTAGAAGGTTATTGTGATACAAATTTGGTTACGGATAGTGACGAGATTAACTCTACTAGTTGATAACTTGTAGAAATACAAATTATTATAGACTTTAAGATAGAATAATGAGACCAAAATATGTGGTAATTGTGTCCAAACGTAGCTTATATTACAAATCATAAATATTAGAAAATACACTTTATCTAAGTCTTCATGCCTGTTTCACCTATTTTTGGTGTTTTAACGTAGGATTAGGAACAAAAAAGAAACTAGTGAACCATAGAAGAACTCGTGCAAAGACTGCACGAGAAGAACCTATTTGGCAAGTACAATTTTTAGGGGAGGATTTACATCATCACATGAGAAAGGTTCACTAGAAAACAAGAATGGTAGTTGGATTGATGTGATCTGTTTACAAAGATTACTTTTGGTACACGTAATCGGAAGAATAATTTCTCGCATAAAAGTGTCTATAAAAAGTCTCCTTCTACACATTTAAAGTATGGCCAGATGTCTGAACGAACTGGCTAAAAATGGCTTGAAGGAGCCAAAATCCTAGAGAAAGGTGGAAAGGAATAGCATTTCCACCGTCTACAAGAAACATACCTTCTTCTGCTCCAATTAAATTGTAAATTGAAAGTGTAGAGTCTAAGTAAGGAAGCATCCATCTTCCCATTTTTTTCTAACTTGTAGTATTTTCCATTCTCTGTTCTTTCAATTTTTTATATTCTTTGTGTAATATATATTGTTCACATTCTTTGATATATTACACATTCATATCCTTTTCTATCTATCACTTCTCTACTTTCCATTTGTCTGTGTATTGTTTGTATTTTAAGTCTGTAGTAAGTCCTTGATAAGAAGTCTAGCTTATAATTCTTATTGTGTTAGCTAAGCTATATTCAACACTTGGTCAGTGTATGTCATCAAATGTTAGAGAGGGTATGTAGCACGGACATGACTAACACGCGCAAGGAAGAGTTTTCTCAACCTTTCGAGTAAACTTCCTTCATTTGTATCATGAAAGGAGACAAGTGTGGATATTGGGTACCTAGAGGTTGCTATCCTTAAAATGCGAAGTTCTATAAGTCTTATAAGTGAATACTTCTAGATATATTTTACTTAACCAAGATTAGCCATATGGATCCCGACAGGTGACCATATGTGGCATTTAATGACTTTGAGAGGAGTACGTCTTAATCATAATCTGATTAAGAGCAAAATGTTGCCTTAAGGCTCTTACATTGCTTAATCATCTTATAATGCATAGATTTTCCTTCACTTTGTCTTCTTTGTAAGTTAGTTCGCATTTTCATCTCGGCATCATTTAATCTCTTTTATAGAAAATCACTAGGTGTAAATAAGTAGCTATGGTTTAACATTCTTTACATTTGTTTATTCGTTTATATTGCCTAATTGATAAGTAGGCCCTAGAACTAAGTTTTGATATCAAAATTTCGTGTGTTCGAGCTTGGTTCATCTAGGAAAACCTACTGTTTTTCTTACACTTTAGCAAGCATTAGGAAAACTTATACTCAGTAAGGACTTAGTTACCATACGATGAGAAAGTGTATTGTGAGTATTTTACATACAATGATCTTGACCAATGACTTATCGCATAGAATTAATCATGCAAATATACCATCCTGAGGCTGAGTTAATTATCGCACAAGTACAAGGCCGCAATCAGTGCTGACATGCTTAGAAGAACAGAAGTTTCTCGTCGAAAGTTGCCTATAAAAGGACTCCATCCCTACCAAGCAAGGGGGCCGACTTTAAGAGAAGTCAGATGTCTGTATGGATTGACCCAAACCCCAGATAGGGGCAGAAAGGAGTAGCATTTCCACCGTCTATAAAAGTCATTCTTCTTCTTCTCCAGTTAGTCTGTAGTGAAAGCTTAAAGTCAAAGAAGAGAAGATTTGGTCTTTCCTTTCCCCTAACTTGTAAAGTCATTGTCTTTACTTTCCATTCTATATTTCTTCTTAATGTATATATTCATATTGTATAATGGCGTAAGGCCTATATTCTTTAATACATTGTATGTTTATACCTTTATAATCTAACATTCCTTTACTATTCATCTATCGATGTGCTATTTATAGTTTATGTATGTGATAAGTTTTTGATAAGAAGCTTAACTTATAAAGCTTATAGTGTTAATTGAGCTATAGTCATCACTTGGTCAGTGTATATCACCAACGACTCGATCGAGCAAGTAGCAAGAATATGGATAATGTGCACAAGGAGGAGTTTGGAGACAAACTCCACCTTGACGAGATAACTTCAATCACTTGTGTCCCAAAAGGAGAACAAGTGTAGGTACTTGGCATCGAGAGGTTGTCACCCTCAAAAGAGAAGTTCTATAAGTCTTATAAGTAAACTCTTCTACATAGATCCCACTTAACCAAGCTTTATCATTTGCATGCCAAAAGGCGAGCAAGTGTGACATTTAAGGCACTAAAAGGTGCTCACCTTAATCATGAGCTCGTTGACTGAGCTCTATCGAATCAACGTTGTTGCATGGCTTAATTGTCTAGTAACGTGGAGACCTTCCTTCACTCTTTCTTTAATACAAGTTAGTTCATACTTTCATCTCGCCACCATTCTTATTCTCCTTTTACAGATTCTCTAGTGTAGATAGTAGTTATAGTTTAGACAAATTTTATCTTATAGTGTATAGATAATTATTTTACCGCCTGAATGAAGAGTGAGTCTTAGAACTAAGACTTGATATCAATTCCAATATGTTCAACCCTTGGATTATCCAAGAAACCTATTGTTCTATTTATACTTGGGGAAGCAATAGGAAAACTTGTACTCGAGGAGGACTTAGTAATTACGTGAGGACGAGAGACATAATGAGCATCTTGCATGCAATGATCATGACCAGTGATTCACCGCGTAGAATTAGACATAGACATACACAACACTACACAAGCTGAGTTTGCAGCTATCACTATTGGCTATGTATTTTTTTCATAAAGGTGGAGCAATATCTTGGAAGTCTATAAAACAGACTTACATAAATGGATCTACTATGGAATATGAATTTATTGCAGTAGAATTGACAAGACAAGAGGCTGTGTGGATTGAAAGCTTACTAGGAGATGTACCATTGTAGGAGACATTTGTACCAATATCTATACATTATGGTTCACAGACTGCCATAAGTATTGTCAAGAATAGTGTTTATAATGGAAAAAGAAGACATATACGTCTTAGACATGGAGTTATGAAACAATTGTTGAAGGAAGGAACTATTTCCTTAGAATTCATTCGGTATGAGAAGAACTTGGATGATCCTTTAACCAAAGGATTAACTAGAAAAGTGGTTCTAGATTCCTTGGTGAACATGGGCCTGAAGCTTTATAATGATTCATAGCACTTGATATTAAGTGGTCTATTGCGATAGACTTGATGGTCCATAGCTTTTTATTGGGTGGTTTGTTTCGATAGACTTGATGATCCATAGCCAATTGTGTAAATAACTCTAAAATGGACTTAATGAATGATACTAAAACCTTATGAGTGGTCCATAATTTGGTATGGATGATGTTGAAGTCTTCATAGCTCTTTTTGAGTGGTTTGTTTTGACAAACTTGATGAAGTCGTATAATGTGATAGTGAAGGTGTGGTTGCCTTCTATGAAAGAGTTTAAAGGTATCTTTCTAAAGCATTCACAATGACCCGAGGTTCATGTGCATGACCATAATAAGCACTAATCTATATTGCATAAACAGAACTAAGACTAGGAATAAAGTGTGTTGTGAGGGTCTCAACTAGTGCTATCGAAAGTTCAAGATGTAATTCACTCTTTTTAACAAGGTCGTTGCCTTACTTCACTACACATCAATTTAAATCTTTAGATATTGGTGTTTAAGCTTCATATCCTATCTTAGCTCATAACATAGTTGTCAAAATTTCATTCTCATTTGTTTACCTGATAACTTTGCTGTTGCAGTCATTTGTGGGGATTGTTGGAAATGACTTATGGGCCTAAGCCCATAAGCAAAGATGAGATATGTTTTCTTTCCTTGTCCCACACTAAAAGATTTAGAAGAGGTGAAAGGGTATAATTAATACTAAAGAACTTCAAGTGGGAGATAAAGTATGTTGGTGGTGATATCATAATTCTGTTACCACATACACGCACTGTCGTCATTGTTCATTCGTCTATCTAGTTGAACGGGCTAGTTCGGGTAACTACGCTTGTGCCAAAAAGAGGTAATTTTTGTTTTGAAAAAACTAATTTGGTAATTATTTTTATTTCGATGGTGGTAGCCTTAGCCCGGTTCTCCCGTTCAACACTTCACATTTCGCTTTCAGTTGGTCCTTCTCTTTTTTTATTCTCTACACACTGAAAAATGATCTCCCACCTCCATTCATCTCTGATCTTTATTTTCTATATTGTTTTGAGTATCTTTCCTTTTTTTTACTATTTTGAATAAAGGAGCCATGTTAAACTTGGGGAGCAACCAAGAACACGATTGGCACCTCGGTGGATCGTGATTACTTTCAGTGTAGTGGTTTATCACGACATAACAATCTATTTAGTTTGACATTCTGATCATATTTTCCAAAACACATAACTAATGATTACAGAGAAACCCACATAATATCAAGCATTAAAAGGGAGAGAGATAGGAAAAAAGCCCACCACTTGACAAACCATCGACGACTTACTGACTTTACATCGCCAAAAAATCTTCCTCTATTCAAGTTTAGCGATGTCATTCTATTCATCAACTTCTGATCTATTTGCTAGTAGTGAGGTTGAGTGAAGAGGGAGGGAAATAGTGAGGTAAGAAAGAGGGTAAAGGGTCTTGGGTTAGGGGAAGATGGGAAAAGTTGGAGGAGAAGGGGAAAGAGATGAGGAAAAAATAGCTAAAGGTATTTTATTTAAGTAAAATAAGTACTTATAAATTAATTATTTGTATTTAATGTCAATTAAAGTTTGTCATAGATTAATGACAATAAAAATTTTTCATAGATTAATGACATTTAAAAAGTGTAATAAATTCTTGAAAATCCAAAAATGTTCACATTTTTCCTAAAAAATGGGGGAGTTTTTTCAAAAATATAACAAAGGAGCAAAGTATTTACTGTATAGAATAATTTCAAAAATAAAAAAAAAACTACAGACCCACAATGAAAATACCAAAAATGCCTCTGTCAACACGTGATTAGTTTGGTACTCGCACACATAATATATTTGGTACACGATCTTATACCAAGATCATTTAGATTTGGCTACACGGTCGTTTAGATTTATCTATCCAAATGAAAAGAATTTTTTAAAAAAATTTCTTTGGTACACGATTGTTTAGATTTGGCTATTCTTTGCTACACGATTATTTAGATTTGATCATTTAGATTTAGCTACCCAAATCTAAACGATTTTTTTAAAGATATATTGCTTCAAGATCGTTTAGATTTGACTATTCTTTGATACATGATCGTTTAAATTGGTAGCAAAATCTAAACGATTTTTTTTCAAGATTTTTTGGTATACGGTCGTTTAGATTTGGCTATCAAAATCTAAACGATTTTTTTAAAGATTTTTTGGTACATAATCATTTAGATTTAATTATTTTTTGTACACAATTGTTTAGATTTGGCTACCCAAATAAACCAAATCTAAACGACGATCGTGTACCAATATCTCAACGATTTTTTTTCAAGAACTTTTATATTTGGTACATGATCTTGAACCAAATAACACTTTAAAAAAATAGAAGAAAAACTGCAGAAGAAGAGAAAAAGACGATGAAAAGAAAAAGAAAAATTGTAGAAGAAAGAAGATAGAAAAGAATAGCAAACTTGGAATATTTAAAAAATGGCCATCTTTATGGGTTTTTGATTTTGTTACACAAACTGTAAATATTTTGGTGTTTTGTTATATTTATAAAAATTTTCCCCAATTTTTTTTTTTTTGCATTAATGACATCTTTTCCGCTTTCTTGCTCATTTTGGCTTGACAAATGTGTCATTGAAGTTCATTTTTCTCGTGGTGGACTTTGCTACATTTGCAATTTTTAAAAATATTGCTATACTCTTGATTATTATCTCTTAAATTTCTACACAATATAATTATCCTTTCTTTTGATCTTCTAATTCTTAGCTTACACCAGTTTTCTTAACTTGAGAAATTCAACTTCTTAACGTCGTGCAAGAGAAATTTAACTTGAAACGCATAGGATTCAGAGAAAACATTTAAACATGCTTCTATGAAGAAAAAGAAGAAAATAAAACTAACCTTTGTAGAATCTCCCAAGAATTCTTGAACCTCCCAAAGAACACCACGTACGAAATCTTTCTTATTATCCTCAAGATAAAAATCAAAAGAGAGTTTGTGTTCTATGATTTTTTTTTTTGTTTTGTTAAAAGGAAATAAATTTAAAGAGAGATTTTTATTTGAAACTAGTAGATCGTAAAAAAAAAAAACACAGAGAAGAGATTACACCCTTCATTCTGTATCTTCACCGAAAGATATGAAGGGAGATGGAGGGGGAAGTTATCAAAATAACTTCCTTCCTCTCCATCACGTAGAATAACTTCCTTGGGAGTTATTCTTTTATTTAAAAATTTTACTAATATAAATTTAAATTATCTTATGTCTTATATATTATATCATATATAATAGGGGCATTTGCATATATGGCAAATTTATTATAAAAAATTAGGCCCATAGCACACAATTTATATTTTTGCAAATATAGCAAAATGGAAGCCCAACCCACATTTTAAACCTACAAAATTACAAGGCTACCCTTTATCTTCCCTCACACATTTCTTTTTCCTTAATATTTGTTGATACACTTTATGTATTGAAACATTTGATATAATGTTGATACACTTGATATTTTGTTGATACACTCAATCAGTTAAATACACTTGTTAAACTGTTGATACACTTGATATTTTGTTGACACACTCAATCAATTAAATACATTTGATGCACTAAGCATGATATACTTTATGTATTGTTCATACACTTGTTATGGTTTGGTGATACTTTTAATAGATTTAATACACTTAATCACTTACTAAAATTCACTGATACATATTATTAGATTGATACACTTGATATTTTGTTGATACACTTAATTGGTTAAATACACTTAATGAACTAAGCATGATACACTTGTTATGGTTTGATGATACACTTGATTGAATGAATCATTTTCAATTTACATATAACAGGTTAATGCTAAAGAGAACCTTGCAAACAAATATGCTGGAGGCAATACATTGTCATTCACCTCCATAACAATCTAATTAGTATGGTTGCCAGTCGGACGAAATAATCCACAATAAGTTACAGACAGTACACTAGCATAATAATACTGTGAAATGAATCCATAAGGATCCAAATTAAGGCTACGAATTACAATAAGAGCATGAGCACATTGAATTTCTTCTAGATCCCAAAAAACACAACTACAGCTATTACAATTCAACTTTACTGAAAAATTCTTGCCTCCATCAACTATTTGAAATTCAACTTCACTCACAGAATTAACCTGAACAAAAAAATTATGGTATATCATCAGTGTCTTAAATAACCGTTACACTTTAATACAGTATATCAATAATTCACTATTATAAAGAAATATATAAAACACACTTACAAA
>JBBPDI010066440.1:0-18829 GCA_037974545.1 Cucumis variabilis
GTATCACTATACATTAAACTAATTCCCAAAGTAAATTTGAACATTTTAAATTACAACCAATATAAATAAATCTCATTGCCTTTTCTGAGCTAGTAAGGGGTCCTGATGGACCTACAGACCAGAAGCTACAACGGTCTGAGATTAATTGGCTAAACTCATTAACCACATTAATCAATATTCCTTAATTGTGCTTACGCTCGACTAAAGACTCACAACTGAACTCTTCTCACTGTAGATATATTTCTACGTCCATGGATATAGACCAATAACAGTAAGTTAGTCCTTCACAAGTGTTCGTAATATTAGTTGGTTTAAATTATCATTTTACCCTTGGGTTATCTCTAATCCTTAAATATCAGTGCTCCTCCAATGAACAACATGTTTATAGTCCAACCAATAAACAGAAATCCCTCTCATGTCATAGAGAGGGTAGAGCTCTTTGTTCAAGTCCTAGAGACACCATTTAAGGGAACACTCATCTACTTACCCTAAAGTAGGGAAGGAGTGAATTTCATCTTGTGTAATTATGTTTTCAACTCTCCACTCAGTCTTGTCCCCAAAATGATAACTTATTGAGTCAGCGATCTTGTCACTCTCACCCGTAAAAATCAAAGGACAATCCCTCTCGAACAGGAGTTCATAATACACTCAGGATTAAGACTAAGTTACCTAGGTCATTCTAATGAAATAGAAACCTAACTAGTTAATAGAGTTACACTTAGTGGTTACTATTTCGCAGTCTGATATTATGCAAACTCGTTGTATAAGATATCCTCACTCGTATTTCACCTACACGAATGCATTGGATCATTGTGTTTATATCAAATACAAAATGAGTCGTATCCATAGTGCTACCAGAATAAGGTACCCAACCTTATCCCTACACTATAGACCATTTTAAGCTGATCTCCAACATTGATCCTTGTATGTCTCTACATACTGTTCAAGACTCATTAAACAATTGTTAGCTTCTTACCGTATAAACTACTCAAAACGCATTCCTCAAAACACTTAGTCAAATTTTACTTCTTAACTTATGTACGAGTCTCACAAGGTATATTGTATATACTCACCCTTTCCATGTTTAACTTTTTAGGCAAAGGTAAGTGAAAAGGCAAGCGGTGAGCAACAAGAAGAATGACTCATGGCAAGCCATATGGAAAATGCTTGGTTTACACCATTGTTTTTAAAAAGTTAGAAAATTAGATTAGTAATAACCTCAGCTTGGTTATGAAAAATTTAGAGGGTTATAGAGTTAGCGAAGCCAGACCGAGCTAAAAGGTCAGAAACATATTTTGCTTGAGATAAGTAGTACCCATCAAAATCGGATGTGACTTGAAGTCCAAGAAAATAATTTAGATGTGCCAAATTTTCATCTTAAAATGTTTGCCAAGGTAGTGTTGTAGATCTAATATGCCCTGGGATCATCTCTTAAAATAATCATGTCACCCACATATAAAAATAAAAGGACAACATCAGAAGGGGTTGAGCAAGTAAAGAGCACCGAGTCATGGAAGTTGGAGGTAAACCCTAGTTGGGTGATGGTGAAGATAAAGGTTGCAAACCAAGCTTGTTGAGCTTGTTTTAGCCTATATAACACATGACATAGAAGACAAACTTTCTAATATGGAGGAGAAGTACCAAGTGGAGGCTTCATATATACTTCTTTAGGTATAGTGTCATTGTGAAAGCTTTTTTAACATCCATTTGAAGAATAGACCATTGTTTAGTCATTGTTATGCCCAAAAGACTTCGAATAGATGTCATGCCAGCAACTATAGCAAAAGTTTCCTCGTAGTCAGTACCATACTCTTGAGAATAATCTTTGGTCACTAGTCGGGCTTTATAACGCTCGATAGAGCCATCATAGTGGGTCTTGATTTTATAAATTCACTTATAGGCTAAAGGCTTCTTACTAGGAGTTACGCCAACATACTCCCATGTATGAGTCTTTTCTAAAGCATGAAGTTCTTCATTCATTATTTGTTGCCACAATGGGTTAGTACAAGCCTTATGATAAGATGTAGGTTCAACTAAAGACATGAAAATCTTTGAGATGGTGAGAAGTTTCTCTTACTCGGGTAGGGCAACAAATAAATGCATGTTCAGGTTCCGTTGTGAGACCCAAGTCTGGAATTGAAGGGTCAAATTTTGACTAGGTGTTAAGAGAAGGCATTTTGAAAGAAGTTTATATTTTGAAGACGAGTGTTTAGGCGTTGAGTCTTATTCTGCAAAGAAGGCAATGTGAGAAGGACTTTGGCGATTAAAGGATAGTTAGGCGACCAAAATTCTATACGAGACGAAGCAGGTAAAGAAACGTCAAATCTGATTTGACAAGGGTTACGTGGTAAGCTAAGAGTTAAGTATGTTTAGGTTAATATTAAGCTTACACGTATAATACCTTAAATAGAAGCTGTCAGTATTTTGGAAGTTTTGCAACGATTAATCCAGGTTAAGGTTCAGTATAAATAAAAGGGGTTGCTATTTTGATAGTTTAAAAAGAAAAACTAAGTGTGAAGTTACTGTTGTGAAGGGACTACGTGAGAGGAAGAAGTGCAGAAGTATTCTGAGTTCAAGGCAATTAAACTTTAGTGAGTGATATTTCTTAAAAGTGTTTGTGTATCTTAAAGCATTCTTTTAATTTCATGTTTTGTACTGAATGTTTACAAAAAAAGATTTTTGAATAAAAGCTTATGGTCAAAAGTAAAGTTCTGTGTTTCAATGGATGTGAAAATATGTTTTCAAAGCATTAGTCTTAGTCCTATCGAAGAGCTAACTATTATGTGCACATAAGAGTAAAGGCAACCATGTAGAAAAAGACCGCATGGTAGAATAAACCTGCCCAATGCATAAAATGAGCGTATTATGTTAAGCAACCTGAGCTACGAGAAATGAACCAAGGAATTTTCGTATGTTATTGATAAAAAGGACATCACAATAGTCTAAACGCGAGATGATGGCGTAGGGGATGGTACATGTTCTCGGTGATAGAATTTATGCAAGGCTAATAATGAATGTTATGTGATGAAATTATTTGTGAATGTTTCTGTTTATGAAATGTATTTCCAAATATTTTCTTAAAACCCACTAACTAAGTCTTTAGGACTTACCTTTTAAGTTTTAAACTTTTCAAGTGATCGGACACTAAGACCATAATAAGAAGGGTTAAGGGCTAACTAGGCAATAAGGCTGTCCAAGGTGTTTAGATAAGTTTCACTAAATTTGAACCAAGGATGTATGTTATATAATTTGCAATGTAGACTGCATGATTGAAAGTAAATAAAAAGGAGTTGTTTATCTTTCCACTGCAATTTAATATTGTTATTACTCCTTACCACCTAAAGTTTAAGTATTTAAGGTCTAGGTATTAAAGCAAAAGCTTAAGGACTAAAGCTGTGTTTAAAACTGGTGTTTAAAAGCGAAAGATTTTCTCAAGTCATACAACGTAACGCATGTGTTAGGATGTTTGCAGGTGTGACATCCGTATTGGAGCAAATGGTAGCTAGATTTGGAAGTGCATCGAGAGAAGACTAATCAAGCTATGTCTGGGTAAGAAGGGGGAATCAGGATCAAGTAGAGGGTTAGGCAGAGGATCACAGCAGGAAATAGGTATGTAGAAGGATCATCAGTAAAGAATAAGTGGGAGCTAGATAGGGAGGTATGAAAAGGAGAAAGACTACAAAACATGCAATGTTTCGAAAAAGTGACATGTCAAGAAATTCATAATCGTTGAGATGGCAAAAACCTTTATGTTCAATTCAACAATGAAGAAAAAAGCAGAAACGAGCAAGTGGTTCACGTTTGAAATGTTCATACGAATCTAGGAGAACAAAACATGCACATTCAAAGACTTTAAGCTAAGAGTACAAAGGGAAAGTACCATCCAACCATTCAAAAAGGGATAAGTTGTGTAAAATAGAGAAAAGAAGAAGATTGATGACATAAATATCTGTGAGGGTAGCTTCGTCCTAAAAATTGTTAAGGCAAGATGCAAAGAGAAGTTAGGCACGAACAGAATCCAAGATATGACGATGTTTTAGTTTTGCTAAACCATTTTGTTGATAAGTGTAATGACAGGCACACTATTAAGCAAGAAAATATATGAGATGGTAGTCCTTATAGGAAAAATTATATTAATATAATACTTTCAAAAAGTATTTGTCAAAATAGTTTAGTTTGAAAACTAATAGTGTTGTTTTTCTTCTCTGTCTTGGTTTATTTTCTTCTCTCCTTGGTTAAATCTTCAAGACTCGAGCATTTCTTCTTCTTCATTTTCATTCTTCATTTAAATTTAATTTTTTTATTCTATTTGAATAATATTTATCTTTTTTTTAATTTCAATTATAGGTAAAATAAAAAAAATTAAATTTAATACTAATTTATTTCTCTCCGTAACGAAAAGAAAATATCTCATTTTTTTTTATGGAAAATTGGTTCAATTTTATTGTTATTGAAATTTATTAAAAAAAAGTGTGTTATTTGTATTTTCAAATTGATGAAATTTCTTTCTAACTTATTTATTTTAATTTATTTTTAAGTTAATTTTTTAATTTATTTTTACATTTGTTACTCGACATGATAGATTTGTCATGATAAACCATTAATTGAAATTTTATTATTTGAGTGTGCAATTTTATGTTAGTAATTCATTCAATTTTTATTAATGTCATTCCGTATGGATATTTATTATTGCAATCAATTCGTATTGTAAATTGAAAACTGTAAATTTTTAGTGATGGTTCGTGATTGGAAAATAATTACAATTTGTTTTTTCAATTTTTAGATATTTACCAAGGTTTTCTTAATAATCTCTTTTTTTTTTCCAATTTTTTCTCCCTACTTTTTAGAAGGTCCCAACTTTTTTTTTTCTTTTCCCAATTTTTAGGACCAATTTGTTACTTTTTTTTTAATAGATAATCGCTAATTTGTTTTTTCTTCTTTTAACATTCGACCTAAGAACGATTTGTTTTTTCCTATATTTAGATACACTTTGATATGTTATGAATTGTAAGATGTATTTGTAAATATAAGTAGATTATGATCCTGTGTCAATTATACTTAACAAAAATTGTAATTTGTAGAATGTGTTTTTAAATTTGAATTAAAATGAATTCTATGTTTAAAATTAAAAAAAAAAATCAATTTACTGTTTTAGATGGTCGAGTGTTAAACATTTGATCGAACACCAATTTATTCTTACCATTTTCAAATCAAATATGTTCATTAACAAATTAAAGAAAATAATAAATTTTGAAATCACAACTAACAAAATGGTTAATCTTCAAATAATGTATATTATCTAAGTCGATCAACAAAATGTCTTGGACTTCATATTAGGTGAAGTAGAGTATTACTAAATATATCGATATTTGTTTCACCAAACTAGTTTTCTATTTAAAATGTTGATTAAGAGTTCTGTGCAGATAGACAAGGTGCATAAAAGTAAAGACTAGATAGTATATTAATATTATATCTTATGAAAATCTACGATTGTATTTGAAGAATTGTCAAAAATAGCAAATCTAACAAAATATTTACAATATATAGCAAAATTTTCAGATTATATCAATGACAGACATTGATAGACATTGATATGCTTCTATCGGTGACATTGATAGATAGTAATAGAAGTTTATCAGTTTGTATCATTGATAGAATCCAAAATTTTGCTACAACTTGTAAATATTTTAATTATTTTGTTACTTTTAAAAATGTTCTATTGTATTTTTAGTAATTATTTATAATTAAAAAATAGTTAAAGGTAAATTAAATTTTTTTATATTAATACAATGTGAAAACATATGAGAAAACTTGTTGTCTATCATGTGTCTAGATCGTTCTTACAGTTTGTCATATGTTTTATGTTAGTCAAACTATATATGACTCTCAAATAATTTGAAACATAATATATTACATTAAAACAAATAATCCCCTTATACAATGTTGTACTGCTAATGTATATGGTGCATGACTCTTGATACTAAAACACCTGATATGTTGTATCATTTCACTATTCACATTAGACAACTCAAATAACAAAACCAATCTTTTAAATTTAAAAAACTAATACAGATCAAATCAAATATTAGAAAAATTAAAAAAATCCTTAAATTTTTTTTTTAGTTTCATATTGGTTTCAAAATATAATATATATATATATATAATTAAAACTTCAAGTATATTATGAATTTATCTAATGTTAATTTTTTTTAATATTGAAATGTTGATAAGAATCATAATTTTACTCATGGTTTTTTTTCTTGTGGTTTTTTATTTAAATCTTGTGTATCTAATGATTATTTTCTTTATTTTTTTATTTAAATTTCTAACAAAATATTTTTCATCTTAAATGAAAATAAAATAACATTTAAAAATAAGATAAAGAGTGGAAAATAAACAAATAACAAAAAAAATGCATTAAATGAAAGAAAAAAAAATAACGGAGAAAAATTCTCAACGGAATGGACACATGGCAAGAGTATTTTATTGGATGAGTGTCTGAACAAAAGCACATCCTTAAGAAGTTTTAAAAAAACCTTATTTTACTAATAAGTTTTTGAATTTTACAATACTTCAATAAATAATTCGTCCTTATATTTCATTGCATTATCAGTGAAAAAAACTTTAATAGTTCAAAAAAATTAAGAATGAACCATGGTGATAAACTCAATCTAAACTTGTGATAAGGAAGACTGATTCTTAAGAAAATAAATCCAAGTGAACTGATAATAGTCTTCAATAAATAGCACAAAATAATGATATCCATTAGCTGTAGATGTAGGAGCAGGTCCCAAATATCATAATGAATTAAACCAAATGGTGTATCACATAAAGAGGTTGAAGTGGAAAATGGTAAAGCGGGTTGCTTTGCAAGTTTATAGTACAATGTCACACCCCAAACCGTACTGCGACGAAAATACTGAAGTAGTAGGAATAGGATATGAGGTTGTTACAATTTTGAAATTTTCTTATCGCAAAATATTGTTCTCAACTCCTTTTATACTATCAACAAAACTCAAAATGCAACGATGGTCAACCTAAACGCCAAGTACAACAAATACCTACCAAAACGTTTACTAATAACATGTGTTTGATATATAATTACATCACCTTGACCAAACAACCAATACTTAACTATTGTCAAAACGTCTGGAGTCATCTCGCCGCAAATCCTTCAACCTTCTTCTCTACTTGGCCTAAACACCTAATCCTGAAAGATAAATTTTTGAAAGAATGTTTAAAAGACTTGGTGAGGTTTTATGAAATCCTTTACGTAATACCTTTTCATAAACATCATTTCGCATAAATAACATCAAATCATTTCATTTCACATAAATCTTTCTTTATATACAAACATATTCATAACATAACAATTTCACATAAACACACAATAGTTAACATTCATTCCTTTCGCCAAGGATCCCAAATCGTTCTTTACGCTTGATCTTATTACCTCGCGTTTTGACTACTATATCAAGAGCATCCAAGAACATACAAATTTGTCCTTGTTGCTTAGACCGCTAAGCTTTATACACTCCTTTCAACTCATAAACCAGCTTCTTATTACCATGTGGTCCGTACACCCCATGGTGGCCTTGACTCTTTATGTGCACATAAAAGTTAACATCATCTCAAGAAATAAACTAATAATTTGAAAACCATTTCATAGCATAGAAATTGTAATAATCAAATCAAGCTTTAACATGATTTTTATAATGCTAGAACATGAACTTTTCATAGAAATCTCTTTTTGAAACACTTTCTCATTTGAAATCATCTTTCAAAATAGTAAAACAGAACCACAAAATATTTAAGAATAAAACCACTCACCACACTAACAAAAATTCTCCTCTTCCTTCTCTTCTCGTGGAGAGGGAAGAGACATTTTCTTAATCTTACACATTAACCCCTGTCAAATTATATTTGATATTTTCTTAGCCAGACCTTACTTCTTGCCTAATCCCATACCATAAATAATTACCACAACACTTCTCGAGAATGGCCTTATAGCTTAGGATTACACGTGATCAGTTAGACCATTAGGGATTAAATTCTTACAGATAAAGTCCGTTTCTATCCATGTGGTGAGTTCCTTCAATTGTTCTTCAATAGGATCTTTTTCTGAATTTTTTGTTTTTTCTATAGTACATATGGTTGCTACCTTCTTCAATGTAAGAAAAAATAACATCTTTTCTTTCCACCTTTTGAAGTGTGCTCCCTCAAATCGAAATGGATGGTTAAGATTGAAAGGCAGCAGATTGGAATGGAATTGTCCGACCATCTTAGCAGATTGAAGGAATCGTCTTAAAATTGTCGGAACAATAGGCAAATAATCATAATGAACTACACCATACGACATCAACAATAGTAAGAATGATGACAACAGTGGCAACAGTAACTACAACATATAATAAGCAATAGCTGCAAAATAAAAACAGTATGAGTATGCGACTGAGTCACGGAACACGCTCTCTTTAAGACATTTTGCAGTTCTGCTCAAGAATGTGCTAGTAGATGGTGCCTTGTTGTCTCTAGGATAAAACAGCCACACGTTTGTAGCTAACTTTGCACACAAATTAGCCACTTATATTCACTCAAAAGTAGACACTATAATTATGCTCGAAAAGACTATTTTGAAGAGAGTTTTTAGAAGCAATATTGTAGTTCAATTGATACTCTAATGAGAGGCAAAGGAACACATATATATACTTTTTTTGTGAGGACAGCCAACGGTCTCCTAATTTATTAGGTGTAATCGAGGAAAACGGTAAATGAGCATATAAATGTTAAAAAACAAGCATATAATTGAGAGAAAATCGTGGGACCATAAATGTTCAAATGGTAAAGACATAAAATATGAAAACATTTTAACATTAAAATAAAATTTTTAGTAAAAAAAATTATAGATCGACACACAGAAGGCAGCACGCATGTGGAGATGCAAGCATACCTACGTTTGCCTATCTCCTCCCTCCTTCCAAAACTTAGGTGCCTTAAGGTTCCAAACCCATAAATCAAGCAATGAGTATAAAAAGGAGCTTTTACATTTAGAATTTATCAATGTGGGAATGCATTTGAGATTAAAGTAATATTATAAATTTCTTTCATAAATTTTTCATCCAATAATACCCTACTTGAATTTTTTTTAAAACATTTTCATCGATCAGTGTCTAGTTTCTATGATACTATGCATAGATAAAGGTGTCTGGTGACTTGAACCTTTATTTAGTGACAATAGTTAGTGTATTGTAAAAAAACTCGTAGTTTTGAACTTTACTTCTAGTTCTATTGCACACAGAGTATTATTTGAGTGAAATTCTAAATTAGATCGTGCTTTATAGGCTTGCACGTATATACCAGTTTAGTGAATGCTCTAGAAATTTGTCCATAATTTCATAGGAAGCGACCCTCACTTCCACATTCATAAAGGTGAATCTATCAAGAGTACTCCTGTAGCTAGGTACCCTACTTGATATCAAGTATAAATTTCATTAAGAACAAAGTTCAACATTCTTATACGCTTCAGGATGTCATGCTAATCACTGAATCACGAGAATGGAACTCCTAGTTTGGCATGATTCTCGTTATATTACATGTGATCAGTTATTATCCATTGAACTTATTTCTTGGGATCTTCAGTTTTACAAGTTGGGTTTACTTCACAATAATTCATTTTTCAATAGGCTTGAGTCCCATTCTTTTTTAGGTTTTAAAAATCTTTTCTCTTGCTAATCTTTTCGTCAAAAGATCAGCCAAGTTGTCATCAGACAGTACGTAATCCACTATCACTGCACCAATAGTAAGAAACTCTCTAATGGTGTTATGCTTACGACGTATTTGTCATCTCTTACCGTTATAATAATGATTTTGAACTTTTACGATAGCTGCAGTACTATCACAATGGATTAGTATGGCTAGTACTGATTTTTTCCACGTGAAAATCTATGACACCAAGTTTCGAAGCCAACTTGCTTCTTCACTAGCGGTGGCTAGTGCTTTCATTTTTTACTCCATCGTTGACTGAGCTAAAATTGTCTATTTCTTGGATTTCCAAGCAATAGCTCCTCTTGCTATATTAAAAATATAACCACTTGTAGCCTTTGAGTCATCTGAGAAGGAGTTTCAATTAGCATCGCTATAACCTTCAAGCACATCGGGAAACTTTTGATAATGTAATCCTAGATTTTGTGTCTTCTTTAGATATCTCATTACTCTTTCTATGGAATTCTAGTGTTCTAGACTAGGTCTGCTGGTAAACCTACACAGTAATCCTACAGTGTAAGCTATGTCTAGTCTGGTACAATCTACAGCATACCTCAAACTTTCGATGATACTAGCATAAGCGGATTGGTTAACATTGTCACCAGTATTTTTTAATAATTTAATACTAAAGTCATAAGGTGTATAAACTAGTTTACTATCGAAGTAGTTATACTTCTTTAGAATATTTTCTATGCAATAAGATTGATCTAGAGAAATTCCATTTTCAATTCTTGTAATCTTAATACCTAGGATTACATCAGCTTCTCCTAAGTCTTTCATGTCAAAGTTTATACTCAATATAGACTTTACATCATTTATGACGTGCAAATTTAATCCAAAGATTAGCATGTCATCTACGTATAGACATATAATGGTACATAACCTATTTTCAGTCTTATAATAGATACATTTGTCGCTTTCATTAACTTCAAATCCTTTTGACATGATTAAGTTATCAAACTTTTCGTGCCATTATTTATAAGCTTGTTTTAGACCATAGAGGGATTTATCTAGCCTACAAACTTTGGTTTCTTGATCGTGTACTATGAAACCTTCAGGTTGTTCCATATAAATCTCTTCTTCTAAATCACCATTTAGGAAAGCAGTTTTGACATTCATTTCATGAATTAAGAAATTGTTCAAGACAGCTATATATATCAATACTCTAATTGAAATGATTCTAGTAATTGGGGAAAAGGTATCAAAGAAATCTATGTTTCCCCTCTACCTAAATCCTTTATCTACTAATCTAGCCTTATATTTATCTACTGATCCATCAGGTTTGAGTTTCTTCCTTAAAACCCATTTACATTCTATTGCTTTGCATCCAGAGGGTAAGTTAACCAAGTGCCAAGTTCCATTGAATTCAAGAGATTCCATTTCATCATTAATAGCTTCTTGCCATAAGCTGGCGTCTAATAAGAATAAGGCTTCTGTTAGATCTTTTGGATCTTATATGTTATATATTTCGAAGTCTTTTCCAAAGTCCTTTATTGTTCTAGCTCTCTTGCTTCTTCTAGGTTCAGGATCTATTTCTTTTTCTTGGGTTTGGATCCTAATTAAAGGTAAACTATTTGAACTTGAGTCTCCCACTAGTTTGAATATTTAAGCCCCCACTATTTCTAGATTTAAAAGGAAATCTATCTTCAAAATATCTACATCATTTGATTCTATAATTACTTTATTTTCTAAGTCATAGAATCTTTAGGCTTTACTGTTTTCAGCATATCCTATGAAAACACATTTATAAGCCCTACTGGTTAATTTTCTTCTCTTTGGATCAGGTATTCTAACATAGACTAGACAGCCCCAAGTTCTAAGATAAGACAGGTTTGGTGTTTTATTTTGAAGAACTTTGTATGGTGAAGATTTACTATTTGATTTAGGAATCCTATTAAGAACATAATTTACAGTTTTAATTATTTCACCCCACCAATAAGGTGATGCTCCTGATTCAAGTAAGATAGCAACTACTAACTTCGTTAGTGTTCTATTCTTTCTTTATGCTTTTCTATTCATTTCAGGGGAATAAGGAGCTGTAGTTTCGTGAATTATTCCTTTTGAGTTATAAAACTTATTGAAGGCAACCAAATCATATTCAGTTCCTCTATCACTACGAAGTCTCTTTATTCTTTTGTTAAATTGATTCTCTATTCCAGTTATAAATACTTTGAAAATATCGAATGCATTGCTTAAAAATAAAAGTGAAGTCGGAACAATCATCTATAAAGGTAATTACATACCTTTTACTGTTTCTAGTTAATGTGCCATCAAATTCACATAAGTCAGAACATATTAATTCTAAAGGTTATGTCACTATAGTTACAGACTTATGGGAGGTTTTTGTTATCTTAGCTTGACTACAACATTTCTCAAAATCATGTATAGATAACTTAGGTATAAGATTTAACGTACTCATGTTGCTAATTAGTCTTTTATTCACATGACAAAGTCTAGCATGCCAAACATTAAAAGAAGATAACATGTAAACAGAAGATAAACTCTTATTAATTTCCATATTTAATTTTTGAACATATCATCAGTAGCATAACCCTTTTCCACAAATACATTATTTTTGGTTAAGGTAAACAAGTTTGATCCTATGGTTTGAGTGAAGCCAACCTTGTTGGAATTTCTGGATATGCAGAACTTCCTTCAGCACAAGTGTCTTGCCAGATGTGAACTTCAGTTCTACTTCTCCAACTCCAACTACCTTGGTTGTGTGATAATCTCCCAGAAGGATATTCTTATCCTTAACTTCATTATATTTTCTAAAAAGACTAAGGTCATGACAGACATGGCGGGATGCACCAGTGTCTAGCCACCAAATTTCAGACCTCCCAAGACATTAACTTCAGTAAGCATAGCAACAAATTAATCTTCTATCAAGTTCTCCTGCACAGCAAGACAACTCCTAATTCTACAATTTCTAGTTAAATATCCAGGTTTATTATAGTTATAACAAATAATTTGTACTGTACTTCTGGACTGAGAATTTTTTTGTTTGTTGGATCCACATTTTATTTTATTTCCTTTTGGCTTCAGATCCGGTTTCAGAACTGTAGTGGGCTTCTTCCTAGGAATTGCGTTCACTTCTTCTTTTTTATCATGCTTTCTTGCTTCCTCCTCTATCCTTAGTCTCGTGATAAAACTTTCCAACGAAAATTCCTTGGTTTTGTGCCTTAGAGCATTTTTTAATTCCTTCCACAAAGGAGGTAACTTGTCGATAATAACTGCAACTTGAAATTGTTCGTCTAGTGTCATACCTTCACTGATTATCTCATGTGACTCAGCTTCTACAGATCTTTCATCAATCATTTGATATCGTAGGTAGTGGCTCACTACCTATTTTTTTCGATCCAGCTTCCTTCATGTCATATTTCTTTTGTAATACATCTCAGACATCTTTTGCAGTTGACAACATACTGTAATAATCATATAACTTGTCAGTTAGACCATTCAGGATTAAATTCTTACAGATAAAATCAGTTTCTGTCCACGTGGTAAGTTCCTTCAATGTTCTTCTATAGGATCTTTTTATGGAATTTTTGGTTTCTCTGTAGTACATATGGATGCTACCTTCTTCAATGTGAGAAAAAAATAACAAATTTTGTTTCCACCTTTTGAAGTGTGCTCCCTCAAATCGAAATGGATGGTTGAGATCGAAAGGTAGCAGATCATAATGGAATTATCCAGCCATCTTAGCAGATTGAAGGAATCGTCTTAAAATTATTGGAACAGTAGGAAAATAATCAGAATGTACTACACCAAATGACATCAACAGCAGCAAGAATGATGACAGCAGTGGCAATGATAAAAGTGGCAACAGTAACTACAACATATAATAAGCAGCTACTACAAAATAAAATAGTATGAGTATGCGGCTGAGTCGCGTAACACGCTCTCTTTAAGATGTTTCATGGCTCTGCTCAAGAATGTGCTAGCATATGGTGTCTCGTCGTCTCCAAGATAAAATATCCACTCATTTGTAGCTAACTTTGCACACAAATCAGCCACTCGTATTCACTCAAAAGCAGATACTATAATTATGCTCAGGAAGACTATTTTGAAGAGAGTTTTTGGAAGCAATGTTGTAGTTCAATTGATACTCTAATGAGAGGCAAAGGAACACATAGATATATTGTTTTTGTGAGGACAACCAACGGTCTCCTAATTTATTAGGAGTGATCGAGGAAAACGATAAGCGAGCATATAAATGTTCAAAATGGGCATTTGGCATATAAATGTTAAAAAGAGGGCATATAATTCAGAGAAAATCGTGTGGCCATAAATTTTCAAACGGTAAAGACATAAAATATGAAAACATTTTAGCATTTAAATAAAATTTTTATTAAAAAGAATATATAGATATTATTCACCTCACCGACGGACGAACGATGACACACGCGTGTGGAGATACAGGCAACCTACATTTGCCTATCTCCCCTCTCCTTCCAAAACTTAGATGCCCTAAGGGCTCAAACCCATTGATCAAGAAATGAGTATAAAAAGGAGCTTCTACATTTAGAATTTATCAATGTGCGAATGTATTTGAGATCAAAATAATATTATAAATTCCTTTCACAAATTTTTCATCCAACAATTAGAAAATCATAACTACGTGAACAACAGAGGATATGCTTACATGTGTATTCTCGTATTAGAGTATTTTTAGAAGATATTATTCTAAATTTATTCTTTTAATTATTTGCATATTCTTTCTTTAAGTGTATTATTCTTTGCCTATAAATAGGTTTATACCTCTAGTAAAATATCAATGAAATAGAGAATTATTCTTGAAAACAACATGGTATCAGAGCTCTAGGATTTTTTTTGTCTCATTGAATTCTAGCTACCACATCCCCATTTGATATCTGCCTCTGTTGATCATTCATCAATGGAGGCAGAGCCATCCCCCATTAGGGTTTATTTGAATTTTTTCTCAAGCAAATATGTTGCAGTCGCTTCATTTGTTCCAACCTAGAAATCCACCGCAAACAACCCTCTATTCTGACTAACCCACTTCTGTTCCAAAAACCTAGATCCATCTCTCGTTCGCTGCAAAACCCTTCTGTTCCAGATTCGACCTTTCTAACTGCCACACAAAGCTTCATGCATGAATTCAACCTAGTTACTGTCCTTCAATACCTTTAGATTTAGTACCATCGCTCATCTCCATTCATGCTCTGTTTGGATCCACAGATGAGAGACGATGACAACGACGACCTGCTCTAATTCTATTCTGTTTTTAATTTGTTCCGATCTGACCAAATTCGCTCTACACGATTTCATGCTCTGATTTTGTGTTTCATTTTAGATCCATTCTGCTCTGCCTAGATCCACTCTACTCAATTTTGTGCTTCGATTTTCTTCTAGTTTTGCTTTGGTTTTGATTTGTTCTAGTTATATGCTGCCCAGTTCTGACAATTTCGCCTCATGTTGTTGATAAGACTCACCACTGTTCCTCCTCTACTACCTAGTCTCATGTCCAACGCTGCTAGATCTGGTGATTCAGGCTATTTGGCGTTGTTTCACCATAACACTTCTCCCTTGTTCGTTTTAGATTCGTTGAGACCCTCACTGCCATTTGTGCACGTTTCCAGTTTTTGCTCATTGTCGAGGAGTTCTTGTTTCGTTCTTTGTAGGTTATGTTATAGATCTCTATACGAGGATCTATGTTTATCCCAGAAGTTCTTTGTTTCATTCTTCGTGGGTTTGTTTTAGCCTAGAAGTTCTTTATGTCCTTTCCAAATTTTTGATTTTGTTCTAGATCTACTGATTTGATTCTTTTCTTAGTAAACTCAAGTTCATTCTAGAACCTTGAGTTTGAGGGAGGATATTGCTGTATGTAGAGTATTCTTAGGAGATTATTCTGAAATTATTCTTATAATTATTTTTATATTATTTCCTTAAGTGTATTTTTCTTTGCCTATAATTAGGTTTGTACCTCTAGTAAAATATCAATGAAATAGAGAATTATTTTTTAAAACAACGATGTAAAACAAAAAGTAGCAGCCGCCTCCTTTGAAAAAAGAGAGTATTCATTAAAGATTTTTAAGAAAGAAATTTGGGGCAACCAAAAGAAAGGAGTCGAAGCCAACCTCACTTAAAGAATACTAAAGGAAGCAACACGACAAATCATTGGACAAATCTGGGTACTTGAGGTAGTGCAAAAGAGTCGAGGTCGAGTCTGAGCTCAAAATGGCCGAGGCTAAGGTAAAAGTTGACTCATCTTCTTTTTAAGGGTTATTATTAGTGATATACGATAAAGTTGCCTTTATCCATTAACATATGTTAGTGATATATAATTAAATTTGCTTTTACCCACATGCTTGAGCTTTTGGGTCTATTGTTGATTTAAGATGACATCAAAGTAGGTGGTCTAGGGAGGTCCTATTTTCAAGTCTTTACATCGTTGTTTTCTCCCCATTTATTATTGATATTCACTTATTAGGTCATCTTCATATATCTAGTTCATAAATGAGGAAGAATGTTAAATGATATAGAATTAAATCTGTCTTAATAAATGAGAAAATAACATTGTAGTGGTTTAAACATAAGACTTCCTACACCACACCACTCTGACACCATCTTAAATTACCAATTGACCTAAAAGCTCATTCAACGCTCCTCTCACTTGTATGAAAAATGAACTACGAGTGGAAATCAATTTTAATTTAAGAGGAAACAATAATTATACTATCCTAGTCTAGATCAATGTGCTTCTGCAGCCATCGTTCAACGCACATTCAAAGGTGTCTTGAAAAGCTACATGCAAGTCACTTAATCTATCATAAATTGATTTTCTTTTTAGAGAAAATTACAAAGCTGTAAAACAAATCACCATGAGTCACATCACTTCTCATGGATCAAATTTTCATCTTTATCGAGAAAGTGCTTAAAATTTTAAAGAAATTGATTTCATTTTTCTAACAAGAATCAAAATGCCACTTGTTGGTCAGATCATCTTTTAGAAATTGATATTCATCATTCCTCTAGAAGGTGTTTATAATAATAAAGAAATTGATTTTCATCTATTTGTTGAAAGACATAGAACGAGGGTTCGTCCACCAAAACAAGATTGAGTTTAGAATAATTAAAGTTGAAGAAATCTTAAAACTCAACTCTATTGAAAGGATGACACAAGATAATATAAGAACCAAACTAAAACCCCTGTCAAGGTAAGTATAAAGGCATTGTAGAATTGCCCAATATTGTTCTTACGGGATTTAATGTCAATTTGCGAGCACCTCACATAAACATCGATGGGGAGTAAGCTTGTTGAAAGCTAGCACAAATTAGAAGAAATTAGACTCTTGAGTCAAACATAGACTTATAGACCGAATATGAGAGTGAGGACTAATGCTAGCTATGAGTGATTTTGGACCCAAAGGTATAATCAACATAAATTAATGAGGTAAACAACAAAGTCACAAAAATATCAAGGTTCGGACCAAAGATAGCACTCTTGAGTCTAAGGAGAGGGTTAGTTCGTGTGAAAATCCAAATTAATATGTTTGACTTTCGGCAAGGTTGAGGGTGAGCCTAACAAAATAAGTAATGGGACATGTCTCACGCATGCACCAACCTTGAGACCAAAATGGGTTTACGATCCAAGGGAAAATGATTGACCTTTACCTCGACCTAGATCAAGATGGACCCTGGTTAAGGGCAAAACATGGCACACTTCTTGACTTGATAAGTTATATGATTATCCTAAAAGCTACTTTGAAACCCTATCAAAGCAATCTAGGTCAATCATCTTATAAATACATCATTACAACTCCATATTAGATAACTTGAATCTTACTCTAAACTTCCCGAACTTCCATTCTTTCACTCTCTTACTTATACATTTGAAATGTGTGTGGCAAGCACCACACCAATATGCAAGTCACGTTCTTTCCTCATTTCAAATAAATTTATTATTGGTGTTAGGTGAAGGTCATTACACTATCTGAATTTTGACATCTTCCATCATCATATTATATGCATTGACATAATGCCACTTGGTATGTATGTTTTATGGAGGTTGTTACTTGAGTAAAGTATAGACAACAATAGGGGTGAAAATGGTTTGGTTCAGTTTTAAATTCGATTTTGTTCTTTAAATTAAAGTGGTTTGTTATATATATATATATATATATACTAGTTAAAAACGATTTGGTTTGGTTCAAATTTTAAACCGAATTGAACCATAATTTTCAATTTCATTGAATTTTTTGTTCGGTTTGGTTCGGTTTAACTTTAAGAAACTATTCGACTTTTGTTATTGGAATAGTCACACCTAGACGACCGAGATGGTAATAGATAGAGAAAAATAGATAAAGTTTCAATTTGGTGAGACGTACGATTTCAGGATGTATGGCACTTAACCCCACAACAGTTAGGAAACAAAATCGAAACTTTTATTGTTTTAGGGACAAATTTGAAAGAAGGCTCAAAGGTAAGGTAAGGGAAACTTTTAATTTAAACACATAAATATCATAAAATGAAATCTAAAAGAGATGAATAAATTAAAAAAGGAAAAAATATTTTAGGGGTGGGGAAAAATCCAAAATTCCCTTATAAATATTCAATATCTCATCACTGACATTTCTCAATCAGCCTCTTGACTTCCCTACTATACTTCCTCTCTCTCTCTTTCTTCTCTTCCTTTTGTTTAAAGATAAAAGAGAGATTAAATACACACAGACGAACAACAAAAACAGAGCCTCCTCTGTTTCTGCTTCTCTGTTTCCCCCATTAACGCCTTGTCAATGTCCTCGAAAACCCCGCCCAACCAAGATTCCTCCGCCGCCGATAAGTTCAATGGCGGCGGTGAACTGCCGTCCGAGGACCGTTGCCCAGTGGAAGAGGTGGCTCTGGTGGTCCCAGAGACTGATGACCCATCTCTTCCGGTGATGACTTTCCGATCATGGGTTCTCGGGCTGGCTTCTTGTTGCCTTCTCATTTTCCTTAACACTTTCTTTACCTACCGTTCTCAGCCGCTTGCCATCTCTGCCATTCTTATGCAGATCGCCGTTCTCCCAATTGGCCGCTTCATGGCCTCTACTCTTCCAAACAG
>JBBPDI010066448.1:0-18827 GCA_037974545.1 Cucumis variabilis
TAATTTAATCAATAACAATTATTACAATAATAACACTTTATTAATAGCGGTCAATGGATTATATTTACAATCTACGAGTTTTAGGACATAGATCCCAACAGCTGGGACATTGATATTCGAAATTATTAGGTTGTAAGTTTTGTTAACACAATTTTATTTTACTATTTGTGTTTGGTATATTTTTCAATTACTTATGCTATTCAATACAATTTCTTGTAATTAGTTTGTGTTGTATGCTAGCCAGATATATCATTTTGAGTGGTTAGAAAATCTTTGGAGACTTATTATATAATATGAGTCCCACACTGTAATAAGAAGATCTTCAATCAAGTAAACCCAATTTCAAATTTAGAATAAATTTTCTGATGCTATTTATGGTTTGAGGAACTACTCTGCTATTTTCCTATGATACCATGATAATTTTTAGAGAAATTTAGAGAGATTTAGATGATAAGAAAGCTTTTTCACTATAAAATTAGGGGATTCTTTGTACATCAATTTATTGGGTGGTATTCTTTTAAAGATAGAAACTAAGGCCCAAAATAATTTGTTGGGACAAATATTGACTCGTTTAATAATAGCCTATTCTCAATTATTATCATGCATATTTTCACTATTTTTATATTTTTATACAGAATATGAAAGTAGACTTCAATACGAATCTAACGACACAAAAATTAATTAAATCGGAGTTCAAACGAAGGAGAACGGGCAAATTAAACATAAGGGGCATTTTGGTAAATATCGAAGAAGATTGACACGTGTCAACCCTTAAGTCGCGCACGCCCAACCTTGAAGTCGCGAGTTTGAACCTCACCAGATGCATTTTTTTTTACTTCAAATTTTCTAAGTCAGAAACGACGTCGTTTTGCCTACCTGCGCTTCTCTTCATGCAACGGTTATAGATTAATCAGTAAAATTTATTACTCAATCTCCCCGATGGGGTAAATATATACGTCAACTTTTGTTCATTGGTCAGAAATGTGAAAGAAAGTTTAACATTTAAATATTCTTCGACGTATTCCTCTATTGCGTCGGGATAACTCAACGGTTATAGATTTATTTCAGCCTTCTCCGATGTCTTTCTCTATTGCATCGAGGAACGTTGAACAATAAAATAAATAGTTTACATTTCCTCGACGTTTTTTCATTTATATAAAAAACACTTGATGATAAATTTTAAAAAAATTAAACTAACGGATTTGGCATGACGTCATGAATAAGACGTCGGCCTTGCTCGACTAAATTGATGCCACACTATCGACTTCAATATTGGTGATTTGTACCAATGTTTTCTTTTCTGACATCCATTGTGACGTCGAAAATCTCTTGGTTTCTTGTAGTGTCTATCAGTTGCATCATTGGTAGAATAAAAAAATTTGCCATAGCTCGTAAATATTTTAATTTATTTTACTATTTTTAAAACTTCTCCATATATATATTATTATATATTTATTCAATAAAAGTAAAGTTAGGAATATTTTGTTAAATGATCGGGTGGGAAGTTAAACCATTGTATAAAAAGTTAGCCAATCGTGTAAGAAGTAAATGATCGTTTGAAAGTAGAAAGTTAAATGATCGCATAAGAGAGTAAATGATCATATAAAAAGCTAAATGATCGCATAAGAGGGTAAACAATCGTTTAGAAAGCTAAATGATCGTGTAAGAAGCAAAACGATCATTTTAGGCTAGAAAGCTAAACGATAGTGTAAAAGGGTAAACAATCATATAGAAGGCTTAATGATCATGTAAGAGGGTAAACGATCGTTTAGAAAGCTAAATGATCATTAGGTTGGAAATGAAAAAAATACATAATAGAACTCGACAACCCAATCCAACACAACCCATATTTTACAGCTTGAGTTAGGAAATTAATTTGGTTATTTGGGTTGTCAATCCAACCAACTCGAAAAAATATGAGTTAGGTTAGACCCAACCCATTTACACCTCTAATTAAAAAGTAATTAACTAATTTTTTTAAAAAATGTGGACCAAATTAAGCAGGTCAATAAGGGAACATCATCTACTTACCCTAATGTAGGAAATGAGTGAACTCCATCTTGTGTAATTATGTTCCTAGCTCTTCACTCCGTCTTGTCCCTAAAATGATAAGTATATTGAGTAGACCATTTGGCCACTCTCACCTTTACAAATCAAAGGATAATTTCTCACGAACAGGAGTTCATAATACACTCAAAATTAAGACTAAGTTACCTAGATCATCCTAATAAAATAGAAACCTAACTAGTTAACAGAGTTACATCTAGTGGTTCTTATTTCGTGGTCCGATCTTATGTAAAATCATTGCATAGGATACCCTCACTCGTATGCCAACTACACGAACGCGTTGGATCATTACATTTATATCAAATACAATGTGAGTCGTATCTACAGTGTTACCAGGATAAGGTACCCAACCTTATGCCTATACTATAAACTCTTTAAGCTAATCTCAATTATTGATCCATGTATGTCTCTACATACTGTTCAAGATTCATCAAACAACTTAGGATGTTAGTTTATTATATTTAAGTTATTAAGAAAAAACTAATAATATAATCAACAACATTTATTATAATAATAACACTTTATTAATAATGGCCAATGGATTATATTTATAATCTACGAGTTTTAGGACGTAAATCCCAACAAACTCCCACTTAGACTAAAACTCTAGTCTCTATAGGATGTACGTAATAAAGTAATCCTCAAACATTGGAAATGGTAAAATTTACAAGTATATTACATGAAACGTATACATACAAATACAATAAGCTAGGGCATCCTCATATCGTTTACACATCTTCCACCTGCCCTAAATTACCTAATGTACATAACCCGCAAACCAAGATTTTCTAGATAATCCTCGAACACATTAGCAGTGAGAGTCTTTGTAAATGGACCAATAATGTTGTGCTTCGAAGCGATCTTGGTGACGATCACATCACCTCGTTGCACAATCTCTCGTATCAAATTATGTCTTTATGTGTTCTTCTCGTTTGTGGCAGCAAGGTTATTTAGAATTGGCTACTGCCCTACTGTTATCACACTATAAAGTGATAGACATGTTCATGTTTGGAACAACTTCCAAATCATGCAGGAACTTCTTAAGCCAAGCTGCTTCTTTTCTTGCTTCATATGCAGCAATGTACTCAGCCTCCATAGTAGAGTCTGCAATGCATCCTTGCTTGATGCTACACCATACCACAGCTCCCCCTTTAAGATGAACACTGATCTCGATATAGTGCCATCTTATGCTAATAGGAATAAGGTTAATTCAATGCCAATTCTAGGTTAGTTCCCAGATAGAAGGTGTTCCATAAACCATCAACTTAAGCACCCCAACCTTAAACAGAACTTTACCGGTGGAGTTCCCTTATAACCTTAAATCCTATTTGTCCTACTTAGTTTCATTAAACTAAAATAAGACATAATTTTAATTCTATTAGAATTAATATGATCTTAGATCTATTTAATTTTAAACAAGTTAAACTTAAAACAAATTAATCCTAAGATCTTATGTTTGCATGCAATTCTTTATTAATTAATTAGTTCTATAATATGCATACTATGGTTTAATTAATTAAGATCAAATTATAATTAATTTATAAACCATACATCATAAATAACATTACATTAGTATAACAATTATATTAAACTCTGGATTTTCATCTTAATTAATATAACACTTATATTAAAAAAATCATGAAAATCAACCAAGCATACACAAGACATTTATTTAAAGATAACAACTTATATTTAACTACACAAGACATTTATTTAAAGATAACAACTTATATTTAACTAAGTAATGTCATGCATCATACTTAACCAATTTCATATATTTAAAATATCACATACTTTAAATAACTTATGAAATTCAAAATCATGCATTAATATAATATATTATAACATTTATAATATATAAAAATGCATGAACATCTTAGAAAATCATGTAACTACACTTATATTTAAGAATGATGCAGATAATTATGATCATAAGGTGAGATTTTAATATAGGAAAATTGCATTGGATGACAAAAAAATTAGAAAAAAATAGCTCGTAATACCTCTTTTTTGCAATTACAAATTTGGCAAATATGACGATAATATGTTTATAAATTTGCTATTTTTGCAATTTTGAAAATGTAAGTAAAAATTTAAAACATATGACATACATTATGCATATAATTAATTTAATCAAACATCACATGTAATAATAGATTAAATAGCATAATAGACCAAATTTGGCACTCCTAAAAATTAATTAAATTAATATAAACACAATCTAGCATTTGAAACCACAACTTCTTAGGTGAACTGCCACTACACTAGAAATCCTTTATTGATAGTTACAACTTACGCAAAAATAAATATATTTGTTTCGGTTTTCCTTATTTTTTCAATGCATCTTCACAACAAGTCTTGCCATTGAATGACACAGACTTACAAAGTTACAAACTCAATTACAAAATTCAAATGTCCAAAACAACAGACCCTTACATCAATTAAATTAATGAAAAACTGTAATTTAAGGTGCCAAAATCGAAAACATCTATTTTATAAACTCAATTCATAATGCAAAAATTCCACCTAACCAATGTAAATTTTATAATTTCCAATTAAAATTTTAAAACTTGAGATAACACTGATACTAGTTGGAGGGATAAAAGCTTATGGCAGCAGAAGATTTTACAGAACCATTTCTCAATTTAATTTGAGAATTCCAAAATACTAGTACATTGACAATATTTAGAATCAAAATTATAAATAAAAAACTAAGCATGTCTTACTCTTGTTGATGTCTCTAAATCTACAATCCACTGAATCTACTCTTCAACTCCACACGGAAACTTCCTCTCCTCCATTCTAACCCAACCAACCTACAAGAGAACACACCCATCTTTTCCCCCTCTTTAAATCTCCAAGTCACATCTTAGGTAATTTTTATTTCTTTTTATTTTTGTCATTTACAACGTAAGTAATCAATTTTTATGTACTCATTAAACGTTTAATCTTTCATATTGCAATTTTTGGCTCCCCGCCTTATGACATTCTATTTTTTCTATGTAATTCAATAACACTTAAATGAAATAAAGTATGAGAAATAAAGTTTCATTTGTTATCTTTGCGTTTAACTTATTAAGGAAACTTACTTAAAAAAAATATTTCTAGAGTTTATTAAGGTGAGCAAGCTTTATCTCAAACGACTCTTGTAAAAATTTTCTAAAAACTAATCTTATCATTCATTTTTAGTAATGAAGCCGTTGATAATCTCTAAATTTGGGGGTGCACGAGATCTATGCTAAAATTTTAAAAACTTTTCGAAGAACCTCGCAAGGCAAGTAAGTGTAAGGCGATTTAACACAAGTTAAAACTAAGCCAAAGGTGAAATAATTTTCTGGATCTCCGTATTCGTTGATTTAATTAAAATAACAACTCCTATGTTGCCTCCTCTCGCAAAAATAAGAAGCAAAGCTTCAAAAGTAAAAATTCATAGATTTGAGTAATAAGAAGCGATAAGAGTTACTGTTGAGGAGAGAAACAGACTCATAGAGTACCTATGATTTTTCACTCAACTCTAAATCTAATGTAAATATAATAAAAAACATTCTTTCACCGAATAAAAGGAACTTGGAGTTTTTATTTAAAAAAAATAGCCATTGCAAAAGATGAAAATAAGATTCACTGAAGAAATTGAACAAATGTATTTTGAGAATTAAGCTTGCTACATTCTGAACTTAGAAATCTTTAGCAAGAAGTATAAGACAAGAGTAATTCTTTGATAACGAATAAAACATGTTTGCAACGAGAGATGTTGAAATGTAGAGGGGAAGGTGAATAGTTAAGGAGGAATGGTGCCTAAGGACAAGCATTATGCTAAATTTGGGAGTGTGATAACGCGCAGAAATGATCATTATTATAGGCTTTTTTTGTTAGAATAATGACGTTAAAATGCATAAGGAGATGATCAGAACGTATGACTTATGTTTTACATGCATAAATAATTAGAAATACAACTTACATAAACTTCATCTCTATTTTACGTGGTTATCATGTTTAAACGCAGGACAAGTGGGAAAATAAGAAAGGAGCAACTCATACGTGACATCTCATGCAAAGGCTATGCAATGAATCTCGCTTGGTGATTAATAACCCCAAGCGAGGAACTAAAACCTCAAGTGAGGAAAGCTCACAAGAAGACAAGAATGGTAATTGGAACGATGTGACTTCTCAGGGTCAGATGGCAGCACTGACACACTCAAAAGGATAAAATTTTCCCACCGAAAAGCAGCCTATACAAGCGCTTCATCTCCACCAAGAAGAAGGGGGCCCAAATAGGCTAAGAAAGTTTGAATAGACAAAAGAAATTTTATAGAGAGAAAGAGAGCTCGAGTGAGCTACCTGGAGAGTATGTAGCCGTGATGAAGAAAGATAAGATTATTTTTTGTTGATTCCTTAACTTTATAATTTTATACCTCATGTTGTACATATTGTTCATAAGTCCATAACCCACATTCTTTGATTATTTTATATAAATATAGTCGTTCAATTCTTTATCTCTCCTCTTTTACAAGTCAATGTGTTATCAATGATTTGAATAGGTGATAGTTCATGATAAGTAGAGACAGTTGTACATCTTAACGTGTTAATTGAGCTTTAGTGATTGCTTGGCCAACATAGGTTGCTAACTGTCCGAGAGGGAACGTAGCTAGAACTTAATTAACACGCTTGAAGAGGAACTTTGCCTCTCCACAAAAGTATTTCTAACATTTGAGCCCCAAAGGAGGACAAGTGTAGACAGTGGATGCTGAGAGGTAATAGTCCTTAATCACGAGATACTATAAGATGCATAAGGGGTTTCTTCCAGATATAACGCGCTTAGTCACATTTGGTCACATCGATCTCTGAGAAGCAGTCATATGTGGCATATATGTATTCGAGAGAAACATGCCTTAATCATAAGTATGTCTTAGCAAGTTAGATCACGTCAAGGTTATCTCTGTACTAATTCGAATGATATCACGTGAACCTTCCTACCTTCTTTTACCTAATGCAAGTTAGATGCACCATGTTATCTTTTTCTTCACATCGTCTTACAGACTCTCATTGTCTAATTAGTTAACTCTTATATTTGTATTCTTCAATTCTTTCAACTCGCCTAAATAAAAAGTGGATCCTAGAACTAGCATCTGTAAACAATTCCCTGTGTTTTACCCTGGATCATCCAGGTAAACTTGCTGTTTCATTTGCACTTGGACAACTAATAGAAAAACTTGTATTCAACGAGGACTTAGGAATTATGCGATGAAGAGGTACATTGTGGGCTTTTCACATGACTATAATCATGGCCTATGACGCATCACCTAGAATGAAAACATGTGATATAGAGAGTCACAGTGAGCACATTATGCGCAAGGACCTGACTTGGTGACGTATCGCATTCATATTAAATTTAATTAAAGGCATTAACTCCAAGCACTAAACAGACAAGCAAGACCCTATCCATATATAGAGTTTACGGTGTTCTGAATCCTATAATACAACCCTCCTACTGGTGAGTTCGCTTCAGGGCAGACATGCAAGCGTATTATAGGAATCTCAAGATGCGACCTAATGGAAGAGATCGTGGGATGTGTTGTCACATATCCCCCACCCACATACTATGAATTACTTCCCCTATTCACCTTGTCAAAGCTTTTACACACAGTCCAAAACCCTCTATGGAACTCATGGCATGAACTTTTAGGGATGTTAGAGCTCAAAGTACACTATTTTTCTCTAGGTGAAGTGTTCTAAGAAAGTTTTTAAAAGGTACTCATAAAATTAGAATCATATTTAAGCCCCCAATCTGAAAAGGGAGTCCTGCTGAAGAGGAGCTCATTGGATGAGATTAATTGACTAAGTATGATGAATCATTCTTGTAACGACCCAATCTTTCAAACTTAACTGAGGTTGTTACTTGCACACTAAACTCATGCTTAAACACAAAACGGGATAAGTTTAAAATAAATTTTCACAACTACTAGAAGAATTTTTAAAAGTTTGGGCCCTAATTAAAACAAAGGTTTGAAAGTTCAATTCAAATCTCAAAAGAAAGTTAAATCACGAAAAGAAAACCCTTAACAGTCTCTACTACTAAGGAAAAAAAACGTTCATCAGGAATCGTGCAAAGCCGAGGGGTTACGCGCGGAAAAAAATCGTGCATCGAAAAACTGGGCGACGGGCTCAGTCGGAGAGAAGGAGAAAGATGGGCTTGCGACGGCTGTGTGTGAACGGAAAAGAGAGGGGAAAGGGGTGGTTGTGGCGGTTGGGTTGGGTAGAAGGATAAAGAAGAAGAAAAACTTGGGGGGGGGGGGTGTCACGCGCGGAAGGAAGAAGAAGAAAGAAAATTAATTTATTTTTCTTTTTTTTAAATAATAATAATATATTTATTATTATTAATTTATTTTCCTATTCGTTTTTCCTTCTTCACTTCTTTTCTTTCCCATTAATTAAATTTCTCTTCCAAGCCAAAAGTAATAAAATAACACCCAACAAAATTTAAAATTCTAAAAATAAAGCAATTTGATTAAATCAATTACCTTTGAGTTCGGGGTGTTACATGATGGTAGATTTCAATACTTCTTCATGGCATTGTTGCTTTTATTTCTGGTTAGCAACATTGTCCTCCAGTCATATTGATTGATGGAACAAGCATAAAGTATAAGTAGGGGAGTACTCTTTTATCTGCTTCCAGTCCTGATACCAATGATCAAATATTACCACTAGCTTTTTGTGTGGTCAATTCTGAAAATGATTCCTTTTGGATGTGGTTTTGTAATCAACTGAAGCGAATAATTGGTGGTAGAAATGACATTGTCATAGTATTTGACCGGCACAAAAATATATGCAAAGCGATATAGGTAGTATTTTCCAATATTCTACATTGCATGTGTCTGATTCATTTACTTAGGAATTTGAAGCTGAAGTATAGATCAATAGTCGATATCGTGTTTCATGCATGTGGCAAGGCTTATAATGTTGTTGAATTTGAATAAAAAATGTGTTTGTTGGAATTCAATGCACTTGGTATACGTAAGGAGTTACAATCGATTGATTTTTCTAGGTCGTCTTGTTCCTACTAAGCCCTTAGTAAATATAATGTCATGACTACTAACATATCTGAGAGTTTGAATAATGCAATTATCAAGGCTAGGGAGTTGCCAGTATGTTCAATGCTTGAAGTTTTGAGAATGATGTTGCAAAGATGGTTTTTTAAGCGAAGAAATGAAGCAGACTATCAAGTTACATATTTTACAAAAACAGTTGAATGTATTTTAAAGGAATAGATTAAAAGTAGTCGATCTATGAATATATATGTAATTTATAAATGAAATTGAATATTTATATATACATCGTCTTATTATTATATACCTCATTAATTCTTATACTTAATTACCTGTGTAGGTCAATCTAGTCAACAATATGAAATACCAGGTCATCCATGACACATCTCAATATGTTATGTACTTGTCTTCGAAGGTTTGTACTTGTAGGATGTGGGATATATTGCAAATACCTTGTGTCCATGTATATGCTGTTTTGACCATGAAACATCTATCAATAAAGCCATATGTTTCACATTATTATCTGAACAACACATTGAGTTTAATCTATAGAGAATTAATAAACCCTTTAAGTGATCATCGATAATGGTAAGTACCTAATGATGTTTCATCCATTGTCATCCTCCCACCGAATGTAAAACGACCAGTTGGTTGATGAAAGAAGATTATAATTTCTTCTAAAATAGAGTTCAAGAGTCGTTAAAAGTGACCGTTGTGGACGTTTTGGGCATAACTGAAAGCGATGCAAATTTTCCTTATCTAGCTAGTTTATCATTGTTTTTAATATTAGAATTTTATAGTGTTGT
Source organism: Cucumis variabilis (assembly GCA_037974545.1). Taxonomy (NCBI): domain Eukaryota; kingdom Viridiplantae; phylum Streptophyta; class Magnoliopsida; order Cucurbitales; family Cucurbitaceae; genus Cucumis; species Cucumis variabilis. The sequence goes on from JBBPDI010066448.1 coordinate 9,917, forward strand.
TTCAAACTTTAATTTATGATTAAATTAGTTTTGAATTTAATTAAATTATTTTCAAATATTTCTATTAATTTTCATCTACTATACTACTATAATTTTGTCATTTTGCTAATGACATATATTACATATATATCATAAAAGTGTCTCAAGATACTAATCATAAAGTTGAACCATCTATGTTTTTGTAAACAAGTTATTATAAACTATTAGTTCCTCAATACAATATTACTCTTGAATTACAACATTATTTATGTTTCATAATTCTGTAAGAAATTTACATATTTAATATACACCATATTATTACAAATATATGAAAAAATACCACAAAATATATCCTTCGTGTTCCTATTAACATAAATAACACTGCTATAACATCATCAAATTTGTATAACATTGTTATAAATCTAAATGGAACTCGTGAAACAGAACATTAATGATAAAAAAACCTTTATTTCTTTAGTGTATACCTTATTCCAAATATACTTATAAGAAGTATAGTGAACATTTTATCTCCATTCAAATAATATCTCATAAAATCCCATGAACAATGAACACCATACTATAGTATACTGTATCATATAAAAAATATATGCATAAAATGTTTCAGTTTTTCTATAATTCTAGCAACACAACAATTAATCATAACCTAAAATACATTAAAATTAATAAAGAAACTAAAGTTTTACTTTAGCACATAACTTTAAACATAAAATCTATCATATTAAACTTCAAACTCCTAAAGTCCTTGTGATAACAATTTGAAACTTGGTCCTTTGAACCCTTGACTACTGAGCTCTAATTTTTCCTTCTTTAGCTTTGTAGATCCAAATTTCGTTGTGAAGGGTGACCTCAATATTTTTTATGGTTGCTTTCCTCTCCTTAGGCTCCTCCTCACAGTTTGCTTGTAAGCAAAAATTTCCCTTTCTCTTGCCTGAATATTCATTCCAATCTTATTATGGTATATAAAATATATTATGTTATATATTTATAACATTTATCTTATACATATCTTTATTGTATTGTTTTTCCAGCTCCTCTTTGCTGATTATGTATTTTCTCCACTTTCTTTGTCTGCATCAAACATTTTAAACATGAATCCAAGGCTTTTTTACTATGTTTGAATTCATAAATAACTAATACATATACGATGTAACAAAAGTAATACCTTCATTTTAGGGCTTCTTTTTCTATTTGTTCTACTTCTCTGAGTAAAGTTGTGCTGTAGACCATGTCATCCAAGCACTCATTTTGTCCATCCTGTTAATCATGAATATATATGCAATGGTATATATACATTTACATACGTGTTTCAAATAAATAACTTTACATATACTAATGATAACAACATACCTTTTCAGCTCCAGTGCCATTATTTCTTTTTTTAATTCTGTCCTCTTCCTCATCCTTATTAATATTTCCTGTATTATCATCTTCTCCGTCATTCATTCTAATATCTCTTTGACCGTTCCCTCCATCACGGTCCTCATCCTTATCTTTCATATTTTCTTCTTCAACAGTTGGACTACTGTTTAGTTAGAATTTTTTTAAGCCCTTCAACCTCCCCAATCAATTTATCTAGCTTATTGTTTAATTCTTCATTGTTTGCGATCATCATTTTCTAAAATTTTAGGAAATACTAAGGAATTTAAGTGTTAATACCCTCATATTCTTTAGAGCATTCTCTTTTTTCAAAATGTCTTGTTTCACTACCATGGAACATACTTACTTCTATGAAATCTCTATCAGGAAATAAACCCTTGATACAAATTGTTGCAGAAATTAAAACATAGTAAACATAAGTATATTTGGGTATATTTGATATATACAGAGGTAATTTAAATTTATGACAATTTACATAGTCTTAATGCAATACTTGATCATTGTCAACTACCCTTTCAGCCACTTCCTTTCACTTTGGGTGATTGTCCACAACCCATTTTAACATGCATAAATTCCTATCATCAACTCTTTTAGCACAGAACATGGAAGGTCCAGTCAAGAGTGCACATTCATACTCCCAAACCAAAAGTGAATAGGCAAATCCAGCAATTCCAATTGCTAGGGCTGAAGGGTCTTTTATGGACTTTCTAATTGAATCTATCATAATGTGATACCCTATTCTTCCCCATGGGTAGGCGTCAAATTGGGTTTCATCATCAACCAATTTTATGTGCTCAATATTTACCCTAGTTGTTAATTATTTTTTAGTAGAAAATTTTCTAGGAAGTATATTTTTGTCATCTTCACTTTCTCTTCACCTTTTACTTTTTTTTAATCATGGAAAATGTATGCGACCTCGGTATACTATCCTCATTTCTGAAATATTTTTCTAAAAGTTTACCCTTTAGTTTGTCCATATTAACCTATGGTAATGGTCTACATTTCAATCTAGTTATTGTCTCGTATTCTCTTATCCCAAACTTAGCTATATAACCTTCAAAGTTGAACCAAAGTTCATCTTCATTTGTCAAGGCACGTTGTCATCTTATAATATGATATAACAATTGAGTTTTGAATTTGTTTATTTTTAAATCAAGGAAAGAACCAAAGGGAGAAATCCTAAACATTTCTAACTGTTCCCTATTTAGTTTTCTTTTTTATGTTCGTAATCACATCTAAACGTGCATATATACTAAGTTTCTATGATCTAGACCATTTATTCCTTTTCAGGATTAATGGTACAACCTGTAAACATTAGTAATAAGACACGTTATCATTGTTACCTTATTATATATAACATCTTTAAACCCTAATTTGCAGTATATATGATCTATGGTAAAAAATACCTTGTTCAAATCATTATTTGAAGCCCTCTTTTCTGCACTCCTCTTTTTCATCTTTGCTTTCTGTGTACATTATAAATGTTCAATACAATATAATAATTCAAAGTATAAGTCAGTGTATGTATCAGATGATATATTTAAATATATATATAAACATACCTTTTATGGTTATGTTTTTTTCAAGCTTTTCTACATTTTTTTTCAAACCTTTTTGCACTTTTGTTTTCTTTGCTGTATTTGATTTCTCTACACTTCTTTTTAACCCTTTCTACACTTTTGTTTTCTTTGTTGTACTTACTTCTTTTGTTTTTTCTTCAATGGATAACTTTCTCTTTTTTTGTTTGAGGTTCATTTATTTTCTTTCCCCCTTTTTCATTTCTCTATAAAGCCTCCTTTTAATTATTGGTACATTATTCTGTCAAATATATATTATCCTATCAAATATACTTATAATTACTGAACCATAATAATTAAAATAATATTGCTGCCAATAAAATATACCTCATCTGATTCAGAACTTTCTTCATAACGTACTTTAGTACTCTTTGATCCTTCTGATTTCTAATATACGATCATATACCAATCATATAGTACAATAATAAATATACGTCCTATCATAGCCTAACTATATGGGTTTATATCATATATACTACAATGTTTATATATATATATATATATACAGATTAATTGACCTCTCTTGCTTGTGCAGGTGTTTTCAGGAGTATGTTTCTTTTCATAGCTAAGTTCTCACCGTAGAGAACTATTTGAGTGCCATTTGATCCTGTTATATCATATTCATCCTCACCTGGGAATACTATTTGTATAGGTTTGTATTCCATTTGGTCTTCTTCATAAGTCTCTTCAGAACTGATTCTCTTTTCATCCTATGATATACACGAATACAATATAATTATTCTATATACCTATGGAACAAGTAATATACATATGAAACATCAATACTGAAACATCAATACTGTAACATCTTACAATAGTTAATATTAAATATAACTTTGCATTATCAATAATGATTGGATCATGTTCGTTTGATCTAATCTTCCTACTCCTGGACCCAAGACATCTTTCACTTCGTCTAACCATTTTCTGCACTGCATTTAAATAAAGTTTTACAAAATTAACTACCATTTAACATATGTAAACCACATTGCATGGTCAATCAACAAAGAGTAAGTTTTTGTTACATATTTAAATCACAATGTAAGTTAAATAAACTCAGAGTTCCTTTTCATTTCCTGTATTATGTACATTCATTTCAATAAAACATGTCCATCAACAAAATAAACTCTCTAACTTGTAGTTACACAATAAAAAAAGGACAAATAATTTAGTATAATAAGTAAACCAACAATAATTTCATTTCTCTCAGCAATGTCATCAATAATTATACAATTTCAATCCAATCTAGTAAACTAAAATTTTCTATGTGTGGCCTATTCCAAAATCAACAACAACAATAATATCTTATATAACCAAAAACATGTGTGGTACACCAAAACTAAAGTCTATCCCCTTACATCTATTGTCTCATGTACATAAACATAATGGCTATGAACAAAACATTTACACAAAAAAAAGAAGTTATGGGCATTCTCATATGTTAGTCATTTACAAAATTAACAAGATCATATCTAGGCATGTCTATCATATGTACCGAGCTAAAAATTCAGCCCACTCTACTAGTACTTCATCCAATTCAAGTTGTGAGTACGAACTTCTTCTTATATCAATCTATAAAACATAAAAAGTCGAATAAACACTTCATTAAAAATAAAAATTAGTCATATTATACTATTTTTTATGTTTCAAACAGATTGCATACAAGATTGAATGAGCAAAAAAAAGCAAATTGAGCACCTAAGAAAAGTCTAGAATTTACTAAAGTAAATCTCACATGAGATTATTACCAACTAGTATTCCTAAGTAGATATTTTCAGAAACAAGCCAGTCCACAATCAATACTTGAGTAAGTCAATATAATAAATGACACAATGAGTTTTAGGTGTATAGATAGTATGCTTATCATACTAATTGCTAAAAATGTGCTATAGGCTAGAAGAATCCTAGAAGAACCCACGACTAAAACAAAACACACACAACTGAAACTCACCTGAAAACCGCTCTAAAATCTATCCCCAAAAACAACACTCTCAATATCTCAATCTAGCTATTTAAGACACAAAAAAGAGAATGATGGAGCGTGATCTCTAGAGGATTAAAAACCATTTTTGACTAGTACAAATCATTTTATAAGAATCCAGAAGCAAATAATCATCCAAAATCAATCGATCCCACAAGAACAATATATCAACATTCACAACTAATTGAACAAACCTTAGCTTTATGAACCAATAACCTTTGTTCTCATCTTTCCTGCCGACCATAGAAGTCAAAACTTTTGTTCCATAACAAAACTAAAACGAATAGGACATCAAGTGCCAAACGAAATTAAAAGGTCAAATGCCAAATGATATTTAGAGGAAGGAAAATGATAGCAAATAGCACAATTTAGGTAATAAACAAAAAAACAAAGGAAAAATCAATATCAGAATAGAGATGAACAATAGAGAGATATGAATCAACAACTTGGATATAAAGCAACAAAGTAACATTAAACATATCAATAAAAACTCGTAAGAGTAACAATAAACATAACAATAACTTGTTGTAAAAAGATCTTCATAATTGTTGTGTAAATGTAATCACTTACTTGGTAGCTTCACCACTATAGTAGATCATATTCGTGCAAAACCTAATAAAAATCAAAAGTTACATTTTGTAAACTACAATAGAGAGTTTTGAACTACAATAGCATATAACAAATGTCAAAGAAAATAAAAAACTTTGCATTTAGAGTTTTGAACTACAGTAGAAATCCATATTAACTCTTTGAGAATAAGAACATATCATCTATCAAAAACTTAGGTCCATCTATTTGGGATATCAATCGTTCTTTCAATATAAACATTACATCAACCAAAAATACTTTCCATTGGTAACTATTTGGTTTTTTGTTTTTGTTTTAGAACCATAAAAAAATCAATTTTTTTTAACTTCTTTTTGTTTTTTAATTTTGCTAAGAGTTCGACTTTTGTACTTTAGAAAGATGTAAATCGTTAGGTTAATTTTTAAAAATCTTTAAAAAAATAGCTACTAAACCGAAGCTTAAATTGAACTACTTGAAACCTTTATTCTACACCTTACAAAATTTCATAAACAGAGGAAATATTAATCAACACATTTTAAAGACTAAAGATAAATATGTTATTTTACAAGTAAACAAAGAGGCTAAACTTGGAAAAGAAGATTAGAGAAATGGAAGCAAAGGGTTGAAGACCCATTGCATTTGTTTGTAAACAAACAAATGATAAAACAGTGTTTGAAGGAGAGTTAAAGCTGCTTGGATATATGGGTCTTAAGATCTCACATAAAAAAATACTACATGAGTTAAAAGATATTAAAAATCTTGGTACAAAAATCATATTAACATGCATAAGAAGATAAGCTTTCTATGATCATAATCATGGTCGATGATGTTTATCAACGATGATCTTCTAAAAAAGTAAAGTTATGTTTAGCAATGATGATATCTTCTAAGAAAATAACAAACTTATAAAAATGAAGGACAACAAACATAAAAAATGAAGGACAACAAAGAATAACCATACATATTCTCACATAGATTTTCTGACACCACATACACTCATTTGCATTGTGCTATCAAAATCCAAATTAAACTGTGCAAGGTCACCTCAATGATTGTCACTAAATCCAAACTGTGCTATCAAAATCAAAGCATACTGCATTTGCACTTTTTTCAGAATTCCAACACCTTCCATATTTTGATAGTAAAATTTAACACCAGTAACCAAAAAAGAGATATAAAAGAATATACAAGGGCAAGACGAAAACCAAAACAAGCCAAAAATAAGACAGACCTTACACTCAATTACAGAGGAGGAGCATGGAAATCCAAATACTTACATTTTATTGTCCATAATAATATAGGTAAATGGTAAAATGCCCCTTCAGAAACCTGAGAAAACATAGAAAATCACAAATGTGGTAACTCATAGGAATCACTAAAGACCCATTATGAAAAAAAAAAAGAAAAGAAAAGCAAATATTCTTTAAGAGTAAATAGTAGAAAAAGGTGAAATATTTATGGCAACACATCAGAAATTTTTAGCACAATAAATATGAGTGTGATTTTAAACTTCAAACAAAAAAGTAGGTACAAAATATATATTTCACTGAAAAGAAGAAATAAACAATAATTAAATAATTTACAAGTGTAGATGACCATTTTTATAATTTCAACAACTGTTAATTAAGATACAAACCAAATAGAGGTTTGAAAAGTGGAAAGTTCTTAATGTAATTCAAAATGTCAAGCTTCAACATATCAATGTGGAACATCAAAGCTACATCACAATAATCCATGGCAGACAATGATGCAATTGAATGAAAAGTAAATTTCACCTCAACTAGTAAATACAATTAATGCATTATTTTACCTAAAGAAATTTAAATTTATGTCTTTTGATGTTTCCTTTCATTAGAGCCTCCAATTCCATTACACTCTCTTAATATCAGACACTTGAAAGGCATTTTGATGAACATTTGTAGTTTTGTTCATTCCACTTCAAAAAACTGAAACAAACATAGGAAGTAGAACTTCGTTGAGATCATTATTTAAACAATGGTTTCTTCTTCTAGAAAAATATGTTCAATGCGCCAAGCATTATAAACATCAAATGCATTCATGAATTGACATTGACATCAAACTAATATGGTAATAAAATAAACAATAAAATTATAATAAACCTTATCCATCTTAATCGTGAGACCCCCCTTTCTACTACTATCCAATTTCAATGAGAAATTATAAACTATAAACTATAAAATTGTTAGTTCTGAAGCTCCAACACGAAAAGAAAAGAACGAAGAAAGAGAAGGCAATATGTGGTTTACCTTGGAGAATGGCACCCCGAAAAATCAGTTCCAAAATAAAGAGAAGAATAGTATATATAGCACCAGTACTCACAGTAAGGGTGTAAATTGTGTATCTTCTAACATTGTCCTAAAATTCCTCAACCAAAGGGACTTCAGGGTCCAAACCCAAAGCCCCTTCCCCGTTGCAACCAATGCAAATAGGCACCACCCACCAAGACAGATTGACCGTCTTGATTTCCCCCTTGAGGTTGCTTCGATTGTCTTGAAATCCAATGGGCGAGGTTTTTTTTGGGAAATCGAATGAAGAGGAAAAGAGAATGTGGGTTGGCGGCCGATGGAGATGGAAAGTGGTGGAGATGGAGATGAAAATAGAGAGAACGACGTGGAGGGTTTTGGTGGAGAGAAAGTGGGAAATGAAATGAGGAGACAAATGGGACAGAGAAAATTTTCAATAAGTTTATTTTTAAAAGTTTATTGTAATATATTTATTTTAATATATTTATTTTAATATGTTTATTTTGATATGTTTATTTAATAAAAGGAGGGAAATAAAAATAAAAAGTAATTTTATTTTTTTATACTTGATAAAACAAAAATATTAACTGTACTTGACGTTATTTTCACGTCAAGTAAATATTAGCTATATTTGACGCAAAACAACGTCAAGTAAAATGTGCACTATACTTGACGTTAAAAAACTGTCAAGTAATATCTGCACTATACTTGACGTAGAAAAAAAACGTCAAATAAAAGCTAACATAAAATAATTAAAAAAAATTAGTGAAAATTTTGCTTTCTTCAAACTATACTTGAAGTTTTTTTCCCATCAAGTAAATGTTCGTTATACTTGATACTAATAAAATGTCAAGTAAAATCTCTCTTATACTTGACACAAAAAAAAATGTCAAGTAAAAGCTAACGTAAAATAGTTAAGAAAAATCTGTGAAAACTCAACTTTTTTGAAACTATACTTGACGTTTTACCTGTCAAATGGTCAAGACTTGACGTTTTGAAGTTTACATCCTAATTCTGCCTGGATCTGATATCATAAGTCATATCGTTTCTACTTTTTCGGGAAAACCAGTTTTCGGGTATCTAGGCATGGTTTATGCCATGATCAGTATAGGTGTTCTTGGATTTCTTGTTTGGGCTCATCATAT